>MDKF010814250.1:0-21197 GCA_026770625.1 Nicotiana glauca
TGAGAGAGACGAAGATGAGAGATGAAATGAGAGAGGGGGGGGTCTGGTTCGTGGGGGCGTGGGGTGTTAGGGTAGACTTATATAGGAAATGGGAGATGGGATCCTGGCCGTTGGATCATGTGAGATTGATGGCCAGGATCTCTTGCCTTATGCCAAACGACGTCGTCTCATTAAGTGAGACCTGGGTCGGTCTCAGAGACGAGCGGGTCGATATAAAACGGGTCGCGAGGAGAGCTAGGGGCCGTTGGATTTATGGAGATGAACGGCTCAGATCGAGTGCTTCTAAACGGCGTCGTTTAATTTAATGAACGATTTGAAAAGAGCCGTTGGATTTGTTCGATCAACGGCCCTGATTGAAAATGGGGAAACGACGTCGTTCGGACGTCTTTGAGACAGCCTCCTGTGGCCTGGGCCAGACGCTAGTTTTGGGCCTGGGTCTGTTGCACTTTTAGCCACTTTTTCCTATTTTCTTGCTTAGCCAAACTAATTTACATACACCTTATAAAATTAAAAGAAATAAAAATACACACATATTAATTAATACACTAATAAATAATGCAAATCCATATTTTAACTCAAAACAAATAACAACAATGCAATAATGCATATATAATTTTTTTTGTAATTTTCTTCTAACTATTTTGTGGTCCATTAATTTAGAAATGCATGCAACACGTATTTTTTGTATTTTATTAGTTTTAAACAAATAAACACACATACAAGATGCAAAAGAAAGATAACCCACAATCTATTCCAATGTGATAACAAAACTATTTTATTTTATAATTTTGGGAGTAATTGTCGTGAGAGCAAAAATCACGTGCTCACAACACTGAGTACATAATACTAGAATACTGAATCATACTGAGTTACATAATACTGGAATACCGAATCATACTGATTTATATAATACTAGAATACTGAATAGGACTAGAATGAGACAAGTATTCTTGAACTGATTATGAACACCGAAACTTCAGTTGTTTATAACATGATGAGAAAGCTATGCTGAGACTTAGGGACATCAAACCCAAGTCTATATTGAATACAAACTGAGCTCAAAACGTTCAGAATGAAAGTCATGAACGAGTTATGATGCTAGAGAATAGAAGTCCTACAGCTATTCAAGGAACTATGCTTAACTATATTTATGAGGCAATTGATACATCGTAAAAAAAACGTAGTGTAGAGAGAATTATTAACATTCCAAAACATAGAGAGTTAGCCTCACATACCTCAATTTTACCCCTTAGTGCTACTACAACGATCCACAAAACTAAGAACCTTCAATCTACAATAGCAATATCCAATGGAACCAATATTAGTAACAAATTCCATAACTTAAGCCATTTAGGCATATTATCAAACACCTTATAGGCATAAATCTCTACATCTCATCATCATATAATTAGTTCATCCAACTATCACCATTCACCAACCATTTATCCCACCATCATGACTAACCAATTTATAACTCCCAACATCACATGTATGACAATCTATCTACACCCAACCAACAAAATTTCATCAAATAATCACCTTCCAATCTCTACACTAATTATGTATTTACATTGGGAATTTATGGCTTCTAATCACCACACTAATAGTCCCAATACTTAATTCACACTCATATACCCATAATAAATTCATACATGTAAGTCTAAGGGTGTAGGATTACTTTTTTGGAGGACATCTTGTAAAATCCTTCTTTGAGTTATTGAAGAAATTTCTTGAAGGTCTATGTGTTTTATGAGTAGATTTCATCAATACTAGTGTAAAAATGATGGAATTTCACACCAAGTTAATGAAGATTGCTTACCTTGAAGATGGGAGGGGTTGGAGGTCTTGAAAGGGTGGGAGAAGACCCCAAAACTCGTCCAAAAGAAATAGGGAAAAATGAACCCTAAAATTGGCTTAAAAGAGCTGGGGACTGGGGCACGTCTACTCTAGCGAAGTGTCCTCACTTCGCTGTCCATTGCATTCAAGGGAAGACAAAAATCCGCGTCTACTTTGGCGAAGCGAGCTCGCTTCGCTGTCCGCCAAAATAACTGGGTGGTATGTCTTTAGTAATTATGTCATAACTTCATCCACAGGGTTCCGTTTGGGCTCCATAATATATCATTGGAAAGATATTTCAATGACGTACAACTTTCATGCTTTGCATTTTCCCCAATTCCTTACAAATTGTCACTAGAAGTTGCTTTAACATAGACCTTTTGCAAACTTAGTCGATTTTGTCAAATCTTACGCACCTAACTTTCCATCTTGATTTTGAAATACTATTATCACCCATACTCATCCCGATGGGACTTCAAATGTTCGAAATATAACCTTAATACTTCTTTAACTCATTTATACCTAAGCCGAATTTATAGGGTGTTACAGTGTAATACTCGTATCAAAATAATGTTGACAGAACAACCTGGATCAATCAAAACTCGTTTCATGTTAGTGTCATGTACAAGTAAAGATATTATTAGTGCGTCGTTATGTGGAGTTAATAGATCCTCGGCATCTGCATCATTAAATGTAATATTTTCTTCCTCCAATACATGCTGCAGCCGCTTCCTGTGAGTAATTGTTACTTTGGAAATTTTATTTGCTGTAGTATATGAGACACCATTGATATCTTCACCCCCACTTATAACGTTGACAGTTCTTTTGGGTAGAGGTGGTTTTGGAGGCTCCTGCCTGTTCTTCATGTATGCTTGTTTACCTTTCTCATTGAACAACTCAGTGAGATACCCCTATTTTAGTGAATGATCAACTTCACCCTGCAAAAACCCACAATCTGTTGTTTTATGCCCGTGATCATTATGAAATTCACACCAATGATCAGGGTTTAATCTGTTTGGATTTGATCGCATCTCCTTTGGCCACCGTACCTTATCTTCCATACTTCTTAAAAAAGCTACGAGTTTAGAAGTGCTCACGTTGAAATTGTAACCACCAAACCTTGCCTTCAGACCCCTGTCATCATCTAGTAACTCGCGTGTGTTTCGATCATTCCCAAATCTTGAAGATGAGTCTGACTCTTTATTACTCGATCTGTGATCGTACCTCTGATTATCTAGCTTTGATCGTGAGAATCTCCCCGCAGGTCCCATGTACGGATCGTACCTGTTTTTCCTAGATCTTTTTTTCATTTTCTGCATGTCTTGAGCTTACTTTTTCTTCTTTTTTATGTCATAAAATAATATCTTCTTCAATCCTCATCTTTGTACTGTATCTGTTGTAGACATCATTCTATATTGTTGCTGGAAATTCTCTGAGGCTTTCCTTGAGCCGCCTTGTAGCTTCTGAACTTTTCTCATTCAAATTGCTTGTGAAGGCTATGGCTTCCCAATTATGAGGTACATGCAGCAATGTCATTCTTTCCCATTGGAATCTATCCACGAATTCCCTAAGCAATTCTGAGTCTCCTTGCTTGATCTTGAAGATATCTTTCATTCTTTTTTCAACTTTTTGAGCTCCCGAGTGTGCTTTGATAAAAGAATCTGCAAGCTCAGCAAAAGAATTTATAGAATTTTTGGGTAAAAGAGAATACCATGTTAACGCTTCTTTGATGAGTGTTTCACAAAATTTTTTGAGTAATACTGATTCAATTTCCAGCTTAGTCAAATCTTTGCCTTTTATGCCCGTTGTGAATGCAGTCACATGATCTCGTGGGTCTGTTGTTCCATTATATTTTGGAATATCAGGCATTTTGAAATTTTTCGGAATTAGAATTGGAGCAGCACTTGGCTTGCAGGGTTGTTATGAATATCAATCCATATCTACTCCCTTGATTATGGGTGGCATTCCAGGTATCTGCTCTATGCGCTCACTCTGCTCCTTGAGCTGTTTCTGCAAGGTTAGTACTAAATTTTGCAAATCGAAATTAAACACATTACCTGGTTCTCTCTCCTGCGATTCTCTGGGAGTTCCACCGCCGCCTGAGTTAACAAGCCCAGAACGAGTGTCTTCCAAAGTGTTGTTATTTGGAGTAGGTGCGGTTGCCGCAATAGGTAATTGATTAACAAGTGCCTCAATAGCTTTACTAACTTGAGCTGCAATTAATTTCTGCAAAGCATCGTCAACAGCTTTAGCATTTTCAAATTGAGCATGCTCATGAGATTGCTGTGGGGAGCCTCGTGGAGTTGGAACTTGAATGTTAATATTCTGCGGATCTGCCTGATTTTGTTGGTTCATTTGATTTCCTTGAGTGTTATCATTGTTGTTTGCCATAGTTGATGTAACAAGGAAAGTTAAGCGATGAGAAAATAGATTATCAGATTTCCGGCAACGGAACCAATTTGTTTAACTAAAAAATAGGATTTTAGCTAAAGTTAGAATTTAGAAGAACTCGGGTTACTGATAATCAAAAAAATTAAAAAAAAGAAATATTTGTGAGTAGTAAGATAATAATCAAGAAAAAGCAAATAATGCCAATGTATCTTTCAATAATGTTGCGCTCCTCCACAACTGACCATATATCTATCTTTTATAGGTACCTTTGAGAATATACGTTTTGCCTAAATCATAATGAGGCTATTATGAGTAATTAAAGATATTCAATGTTACGTTACACAATTATTACATTCCAAATATATTCTCTAACATATTCAGTATTTAATGTTCATTAAATGTCGTATCTGCACTCTTTTCTATAGTCAGATTCTTTCTTTCTGATTCCCGGATATAAATGACTTAAATAGGTATGGGCGCCATGTTACTTATCTGATGTCCCGTGCCTCTTCCTTCTTCTTCACTCGTATCTATCGTAACTCCTGACCCGTGAGTGATTGCGATTCTTTGATCATTTGACCGATCCACGTGTCTTGACATGTCACCTTTATAATTTCCCCAATACAGAAACAATATACACATCGAATCCCTAATTAACCACATAATACATTTATATGGTTTTTACATTCTCAAGCTACAATGCTTTTCGTATGAATTGCTTGTCCTTTATCTACATGATAAAATAATCCTTCTAGTGTTCTATGGAATTAATAGCCTGTTTGGCCAAGCTGGAGAAATCAGCTTATTTTGAGAAGTGCTTTTTTCAAAAGTGCTTTTGAAAAAGTACTTTTGGAGAGAAGCAGTTTGTGTTTGGCTAATCAGTCTGAAAAGCACTTTTGAGAAATAATTTGTGTTTGGCCAAGCTTTTTAGAAAGTGCTTTTAAGTGTCAAATTACGAATAAGGACATGAATAGATTTACTTAATAATTAATATTATAAGTAAATAAATAATCTAAAAATTTTGCTATTACATGCAATAATTAAAAAAATATATTTTATTTAAGTAAAATATAAAAATAAAATTAAAAAGTACTTAATCCTTTTAATATAAGTTAAATATATTAAAATTCCTTCAACAAATATAAAAGCATTCACCCCTAAAGTCACTATATATTAGAAAGTTTTCCTAAAAATAAGAAGAAATATTTATAAATTAATATCCTAAGTATTAGGTTTAAGGGTTATTTTGGTATATACAATATTTAGTTAGGGGTATTTTAGGTAAGAAGAAAAATCAAAACTGCTTCTGCTTCTGCTTTTGGAAAGAAGCTACTTTTTTCTGCTTCTCTGAAACTGCTTCTGCTTCTTCCCAAAAGCACTTCTTTTTTTCCTAAATAAGCTTGGCCAAACACCTCAAGTTAGGGAAAAAAAGTGCTTTTGGGAAAAAAAGCACTTCTTGCCCCCTGAGAAGCTTGGCCAAACAGGCTATAAGTAACGAGAAATGATCTAGGCATTGCACCAGCATACCAGAAATAGTAAATGGTCACTTACACTCTCTATTGGGAAATGTGCAACACCGAATTCCGTCCACCTCTCCGACGATACTCGCTGAATCTCAACGCTTTCCTTCCATAGAACCTTAATTATCACAGTACGACCTCTATTGATCTCTTTGGGCAACGCCCTGGTGACCTCCCTTCGGTATTCCCAGATATCCTTCCCCTGCCTCCTACACCCACCCAAACTTCCGGCGAGCTTAATCTAGAAACTTCTAATCAACTGGGTGCAGATCAACCTCAAAACCAACACCCCAATTAAACCAAATACCTCTTCAACCGAAAATCTCCACCAATTTTGACCAACCCAGTTTTTGTAAAAATCTCAAATCAAGATCAAATGCAGGGGAACACCTCAATCCTAACAACAATATGACATCTACTGCTAATTCAGATCCCGCAAACTCCATTTATTCAAACATAAATATGGAATAAGCTCAAACTACTCAAATGTGTAACCGCGCTGCTAATAACCCTTCCTGCTCTAAGGCGCCTATTAGATACCCATATCAAATATCGAAGCCTTCTTTTGCCGCAACAGTCACAACATCCTTGTCTAATAGTCTAAAAGGCAAAGCTCCAGTTGAGGTATCTCATGGTACTCATATGGGTAAACCTGATGTTTATTTTTCTGCATAAGACTATTTTGTTAATCTTGCAGAGGACTGTAAACTCACACTAGTTGCGAGATTCATCAGAGGGATACCAAAAATGGATGAATTAAGGAAATTATTCGTTAGCCATATTACTCTAAAGGCACAGTCAAGATTTCTTATTTTGATCTTAGCCTTGTTTATATGGATTTTACAAAAGAAACCGATTATAATCATGTTTATTTTAGAAATTTTCGTCATCTGGGACCATACTCCATGAAAATTGTCACTTGGACACCTGATTTTGTTCCACGGATTGAGACATCCATAGCCCCAGTTTGGATTCTTGTCCATCAACTCCCATGGCATTTATTTAGATGGGATATAATCTCTAAAATGGTGGAATCTGTGGGTACAATTATGAATCCTGATCTTGCTACCTTTTCAAAGTCTAGGTGGAATGTTGCTAAGCTCAAAGTTGAGGTTGACCTCCTTAAGCCCCGACAAGATCAAATATGGGTTGGTTTTAAAAGATTAGGAAGCATTGAGGAAGATGGCTATTGGTTAGATATTGACTATGAAGATGCTCCAGCTTAGTGTCAATACTGTCTTATGCAGGGACATTCTTAAAGATCTTGTAGAAGGAAGCAATGGGATGAGGAACAAGAGAAGATCCAAACTCAAGTCGGGGAAAATGATTTGATATCACAAAAGAATGTTGGAAGAGCTCAAAACAACAATCTGACACTCAAAAATTACAACAAGTGCCTGTAATAAATCCTTCAACAGGAAATGCCAGCGGTGATCAAATACCAATGCAGACTAACGAGCATCAGGTAACAAAACATGGTATAGCAACAGAAAATTTGAAAGGAAAAGGAAAAGAAGTCAGGACACACAACGAGTCATATCATGTCCAGCAAGTTTCCACAAAAAAAATAAACTAAAAAAGAAAGTCCAATGGATGCCTCAACAAAATGTAGTCCGTGAGGGACAATTAAATGTTAGTGCCAATATAGAAGAGACACTAAACTAAAATCAACCACAATACATCTCTACCTTTGGGACATTACAACAGACGACTCAACAAGACTTAGATCTTTCACAGAAGCAAATTATTCAACAAAGTCCTACTCCCCAACAAAACAAGCACCAACCCAACATCAAGCCAACTCCAGTATACCACCTTCCAACAAACCAAATAGCAAGAAAACTAAACCAAGTACTACTAAACCTGAACCCCCTGAGAAGCAACTCAATACCAAAAAACTTCCACACCTCTTCCTTCAAACAATGAACCACTGACCCCAAAATTAATCGTCTGCAGATCCTAAATAACCCCACCTCTCTTAACCCTATAGATTCTAATCATGTGATCAACAACATTGCCCATCAAATCAACGACAACATCGAATTCTTGGATAACAGTAACTCTTTCTCTCAGTTGAAATCCATTCCTAATGTTTGAATAGACCAAGTTACTACAATCTAGCTAATAGTCGGAACATAGATAACACTGGTGCTCTTGACTCTGAGGATGATAACTCAGAAGACTCATATCATAATGAATTTAGCAAACGAATCTGAAGGTGATAATGAATCTGATAGTGACTTTGAAAGTATGGATGAACTCTCTGCCACTAGCGATGACAATGTTGATAATTTGGTAGTGGCACTCAATCAACAATCTCAAATTGTCGATGAAATTGACCAAGCTTTTGGCGAAATTGCAGAGCAACAACATCTATCTCCTAGAGGCACAACCTCCTTCAGAGGAGGTCCATCATCTAAAGGAGGCAAAGATGGCAGAAATAGAAAGACTGTGAGACTTGCACATGCTCAAGATTCGCTCTCAACATTATTTTAATGATTAAGTGTGACGACCCGGCCCTTCGTCACGTGAGTTACCGTCCCGTTTCCCTCATCTTATGTTTCTCTATGCTTCATTGTCGGTATTTGAGGTGTTCGAGTCGAATTGGATTGGTTTTAGATGGAAATAAGACACTTAGTCTCTTTAAGGAAGGCTTGTTTTGGAAAAGTCAACCGAATGTTGACTATTGAGTTAGATGGCTCGGATATGATTTTTGGAGATTCGGCTAGCTTCCAGGGATGATTTGTGACTTAGGAGTGCGATCAGAATTGATTTTAGAAGTCCGGTGTAGAACTAGGCATGAATTGGCGAAATTAGTATTTTGGCGAATTCCGGTTGGTAGGTGAGATTTTGATCCGGGGGTCGGAATGGAATTTTGAGAGTTGCAGTAGTTCCGTTAGGCGATTTTGGATGTGTGTGCAAAATTTTAGGTCATTCGGAGGTGTTTTGGTCGCGTTTTTGATCAAATACGTATTTCAGAAAATTTTAAGAAACTTAGGCTTGATTCGATGTGATTTAACGGTTTTAGCATTGTTTGATGTGTGATTGGAACAAGTTTGAATGATGTTTTAGGATGCGTTGGTGCCTTTGGTTGAGGTCCCGGGGGCCTCGGATGGCTAACGGGATGAAATTTGAGTTCAGGAATTGTAGGTTGTTGCTGGTATTTGATATTTTCACTTATGCGGAAATGGATCGCAGAAGCGGTTCCGCAGAAGTGTAAGGAGGGTCGCAAAAGCGGTCCATGGCCTAGTAGGGTAGTTCCACAGAAGTGGAACCTTTGTCGCACAAGCGAGCCCGCAGAAGCGGTGGAGCAATCGCAGAAGCGATTTTGGTCTGGAGGGGAAGTTCTGTAGAAGCGAAAAAATATGTCGCAGAAGCGGCCTTGGTTTTTAATGAAGTTCCGCAGCAGCAGAAAATAATCGCAGAAGTGGTAACGCGGAAGCGGGGATAGGGACCGCAGAAGCGGAAACCCCTGGTGCTAGAAGGGTTTTTATATTTATTTTTGTGCCGCGAAGCTTATGTTATTTCAACCATTTTTAAGCGAGCTTGAGAGCTATTGGACGGAATTGAAGGGGGATTTCGACTAGGTGTGATTGGATATAAGTCCCTTGGCCTAAATACATGAAATTATGATAAATTTAACATGGAAATTGGTTGAAATTCATCAAAAGAGAGGGAAGCTAGGGCTTGGGAACTTGGTGATTTAAAAATGGAATTTGAAGGGTCAAATGGACTCCGATTTTGCTAAATTTGATATGTATAGACTCGTGGCGAGACGAAAAATTCGGTGATGTAAATTTTATAATTTTTCGAGAAGTGGGTCCGGGGCTCGGGTTTTGCCAATTTCGTGATTTTTGATATTTTTCGAGTCTTTTCGATTGGGTTATGTTCCTTTAGCCTATTGTAACGTATTCCTTGTGGTTTTGATAAGATTTGATGCATGAGGAGGTCGATTCGAGAGGAAAAGGCATAACGAGCTAGACTTTTGGCCGGCTAGAGGTGAGTAATGATAGTAAATGATATCCTGAGGGTTTGAAACCCCGGATTTGCACAACGTAGTGCTGTATTGAGGTGAAATGCGCGCTTAATGGTGAGAGCGAGATTGTTTACTACTGGGGATTTTGACTTGGTCCGTCCCGTTTGATATTTTACCGCGTATTTGACTAAGTTGATTTGTTTATCATCATGATTTGGCTTATTACCATGTTTTGGGCTTAAAGCCAATTATTTGAATCCTTCGGGGATTATTATCACTATTTCCTCACTATTTTGATACGTTATTTGAACTCAGTCCTAATGATTATACTGTTTTGCAAACTCAATCGCTTTAAATGAATTTTCAGACTTTAAATGATATTTCACCGATGTTGCTGAGAACTATTATTTATTTATGCCCGAGGGGCTTATGATATTTTTCTGGACTGAGTGAGGCTTTCAGGCCTTGAGCGTGAGGTGAGGAGGCTTTTAGGCCTCGAGTGATATGTGAGGAAGCTTTCAGGCCTCGAGTGTGATGTGAGCAGGCTTTCAGGCATTGATTTATATGCCACGATGTGGCTTGATATTGCGCTTGGGCCGTAAGGGGCCCCTCCCGGAGTCTGTACACCTCAGTGAGCGCGGGTACCCATGTGATGAGATACTGAGCCCGAGGGGCTGATACTAATCTGAGTGATGTGATACTGAGCCTAAGGGGCTGATACTGATATGAGTGATGTGATAGTGAGCCCGAGGGGCTGATACTGACATGAGTGATGTGATACTGAGCCCGAGGGGGCTGATACTGTTTCTGAGTGATTGATATTGGGCCCGTGGGGCAGATTTCTATTCACTATCGATTTGATATCTTACCTGATTTACTGGTTTTACTTTAAAAAGGAAATTTCACTTTTATACTGTTTTGTTCTACGGATTTACTGCTTTTACTGCCTGATATAGGACTTCCTTGTGCTGTTATGTATTTTCTTACTTTCAGATATTATTTATTATTGTTACTCACTGGGTCGGAGTACTCACATTACTCCCTGCACCATGTGTGCAGATACATGCATTGTGGAGTCCACCCCTGAGCACTGATTCTTTCCAGATTAGGAAGCTAGTCGGAGTGACGAGGTAGCTGTTGAGGTCCGCAGCCCTTATCTCTCCTATTTCATATTTTTGGATTTTCCCTTCGGACAGCTGTATACGACTTTACATTTGTAGTCTTAATTTAAACTCTGTAGTAGCTCATGACTTGTGACATCCCGATTTCGGGCTATGTTGGGATGGTTTTCCCTGT
Organism: Nicotiana glauca; assembly: GCA_026770625.1. Taxonomy (NCBI): domain Eukaryota; kingdom Viridiplantae; phylum Streptophyta; class Magnoliopsida; order Solanales; family Solanaceae; genus Nicotiana; species Nicotiana glauca. The sequence goes on from MDKF010814250.1 coordinate 11,020, forward strand.
TTTATCACTTTTCTTCCGCGTTTGTGATAATTTTATTAATGTTTTGGACTTATCCATGCTATAATTGCTAAACAGGTGTTGATATTCTATTGGCTGGCCTTGTCTTAATGAGAGGCGCCATCACGATCGAGTTTGGGAATTGGGTCATGACAAGTTGGTATCAGAGCCTAGGTTACTAGGTCTCGCGAGTCATGAGCTGGTTTAGTAGAGTCTCGCGGATCGGTACGGAGACGTCTGTACTTATCCTCGGGAGGCTGCAGAACTTTTAGGAAAACTTCACATTCTTGGAATTCAGTCATGCGAACTTGTTGATTCGGGTACTAAACTTCTCTTTGTTCTATTCTCTCACTGATGGTGAGGACACGAGCTACCGGACGTGACGAACGACCACATGTACCACCTACTGAGGCTACCAGGGGCCGTGGACGCAGTCGTGGTCGTGGTTGTGGTAGGGCGGCAAGGGCAGCACCTGTGGATCCTTTAGTTGCCCCGGCTCAAGACCAGGCTCCAGCAGCACCAATTCAGGCACCAGCTGTGCCCATTGTGATTCCGGATCTCCAGGAGACATTGGCCCAGATATTGACAGTCTGTACGGGCCTGGTTCAGGTGGTTTCAGCCACCACCACCGCAGCAACTACTTCACAGGCCGGGGGAGGCAATCAGACCCTCGCTAATCGCACACCTGAGTAGGTAGTGTACGGATTACAGACTCCAGAGGCACCTCCAGCTCAAGCAGTTGCTCCAGTGCAGGAGTTCAGGATTCCAGTTATGCCCGAGGACGAGCAGAGTCGCCTCGAGAGGTTTGGGAGGCTCCAGCCTCCGACATTCAGTGGAGCCGAGGGCGAGGATGCCCAGGGTTTTCTTGACAGATGTTAGCGGATGTTCCGCACATTGGGGATTCTTGAGTCCAGCGGTGTGGCTTTTACTTCTTTTCAATTTACTGGAGCAGCCTTCACTTGGTGGGAGGCGTATGAGCGGCGTAGGCCAGTTGGTGCAACACCTTTGTCTTGGCAGGAGTTCTCCATTCTCTTTTTGGAGAAGTATGTGCCGCGGTGCCGTAGGGAGGAGCTGCGTAAGCAGTTCGAGTGGCTACGACAGGGAGACATGACTGTGTCTCAGTATGAGATGAGGTTCTCAAAGTTGGCTCGTCATGCATTTTGGGTGGTTCCGTCGGAGCGTGAGCGGATTAGGAGATTTGTGGATGGCCTTAACTATCATTTTTGCATTCTTATGACTAGAGAGAGAGTGCTGGGCATTTCCTTTGAGGAGGTGGTAGATATAGCTCGAGATATTGAGTCTGTTCGACGCCAGGATCGGGAGGAGAGGGATGCCAAGAGGCCTCGAGGTTCTAGAAGTGTCAGTGGTACTCCTTCGAGGGGCCAGTTTCAGCAGGGTAGGGTTCGCTCTTTCAGGCCCGCTCAGTCGGCCCGTTCTAAGTATCATGGGGCATCTTCAGGTCGTGGTCATCAGGGTTCTCAGCAGAGTCAGCCATCTCTTAGTGCTCTTCCAGCATAGGGTTCATCTCGAGCTCCATCTATTTAGGGTTCTTCCAGGCCAAGTGCGTCAGCTAGTCACTCCGGCGTGCGGGGTTCCCTTCAGTCCCGTTCTCCAGCCCCCGGGAGTTGTTATGAGTGCGGAAAGTTTGGGCATATGTGGAGGCAGTGTCCTCGTCTAGCTGCTAGCTCACCTTAGCACAGGGGTCAACCCTCATCTTCTGGTCCAGTTTCTTCAGCACCGGCCCTGCCAGCTAGGGGTGAGGGTTAGGCAGTCAGGGGTCGCCTCAGAGGGGGAGGCCAATCGGGTGGTGGTCAGACTCACTTTTATGCTCTTTAGGGTAGGACATATGCCATTGTTTCAGATGCCATCATCACATGTATTATTTCAGTCTGCCACAGGGATGCCTCAGTCTTATTTGATCCCGGTTCCACCTATTCTTATGTGTCTTCATATTTTTCTCATCATTTGGGTACGACTCGTGGGTATCTTGCCTTATCTGTCCATGTATCCACCCCGGTGGGTGATACTATTGTTGTAGACCGTATATATCGATCGTGTTTGGTGACTATTGAGGGTCTGGAGACCTGAGTTGATCTATTGCTATTAAGCATGGTAGATTTTGATGTTATTTTGGGCATGGACTAGTTATCTCTGTGTCACGCTATTCTGGACTGTCATGCTAAGACAGTCACTCTTGCTATACCGGGAGTTCCGAGGATCGAGTGGCGTGGTATGACTGACTATGTGCCTAGCAGGATGATTTCTTTCCTAAAGGCTAGCGTATGGTTGGGAAAGATTGTCTATCATATTTGGCTTTTATGAGGGATGTTGGAGCTGAGACTCCTAGCATTGATTCAGTCCCACTTGTGAGGGAGTTTCCCGATGTCTCTCCTGTAGACCTGCCGGGCATGCCACCGGACAGGGACATTGATTTTGGTATTGACCTGTGCCGGACACTCAGCCCAATTCCATTCCTCCATATCGTTAGGAACCAGTAGAGTTGAAAGAGTTAAAGGATCAGCTTCAGGAACTCCTAGATAAGGGGTTCATTCGGCCTAATGTGTCACCGTGGGGTGCACCAGTTCTATTTGTGAAAAAGAAGGATGGCACAATGAGAATGTGCATTGACTACAGGCAATTGAAAAAAGTGACAATGAAGAACAAATATCCTCTGCCTCATATTAATGATTTATTTGACCAACTTCATGGGGCAAGGGTATTATCCAAGATCGATCTCCGTTCAGGCTATCACCAGTTGACGATCAGAGATTCAGACATTATGATGACTACTTTCAGGACTAGATATAGGCACTATGAGTTTCTTGTTATGTCCTTCGGGCTGACAAATGCCCCAGCCGCATTCATGCACTTGATGAACAGTGTATTTCGGCCCTATCTTGATTTGTTCATGATTGTTTTTATTGATGATACATTGGTGTACTCGCGTAGCCAGGAGGAGCACGCACAGCATTTGCGAGTGGTATTACAGAGATTGAGGGAGGAGAAGCTTTATGCAAAGTTCTCCAAGTGTGAGTTTTGGCTTGGGTCAGTGGCTTTCTTGGGACACGTGGTGTCCAGTGAAGGTATTCAGGTCGACCCGAAGAAGATAAAGGCGTGCAGTGTTGGCCTAGACCGACCTCAGCCATAGAGATTCATAGTTTCCTTGGGTTGGCAGGGTATTATCGTCGGTTTATTCAGGGATTCTCCTCTATTGCATCGCCCTTGACCGAGTTGACTCAGAAGGGTGCTCCATTTATGTGTTCGAATGAGTGCGAGGAGAGCTTTCAGAAGCTCAAGACAGCTTTGACCACGGCTCCAGTGTTGGTATTGCCATCAACTTCAGGTTCTTACACTATTTATTGTAATGCTTCGAGAGTTGGGATCGGATATGTGTTGATGCAGGAGGGCAGAGTTATTGTATATGCTTCTCGTAAGTTGAAGCCCCACGAAAAGAACTACCCTGTACATGATTTGGAGTTGGCTACTATAGTTAATGCTTTGAAGATTTGGAGGAACTATTCGTATGTAGTATCCTGTGAGGTATTCACCGATTATCATAGTATTCAGCATCTATTCAAGCAAAAAGTTCTTAATTTGAGGCAGCGGAGGTGGTTGGAGTTACTCAAGGACTATGATATTACCATTTTGTATCACCCGGGGAAGGCCAATGTGGTGGCCGATGCTTTGAGCTGGATGGAGGTTAGTATGGGTAGCTTGGCATACGTCCCAGTTGGGGAGAGGCCATTTGCAGTTGATGTTCAGGCTTTGGCTAATCAGATGGTGAGGTTAGATATTTCAGAGCCTAGTCGAGTGTTAGCTTGCGTCGTTTCTCGATCTTCCTTGTATGACCGCATCAGAGAGCGCCAGTATGATGACCCACATTTGCTTGTCCTTAAGGACAGGGTTCAGCATGATGATGCCAGGGATGTGACCATTGATAGTGATGGCGTGTTGAGGATGCAGGACCGGATTTGCATACCCAATGTGGATGGACTTCGGGATTTGATATTGGAGGAGGCCCATAGCTCACGGTATTCCATCCATCCAGGTGCCGCGAAGATGTATCAGGACTTGAGGCAGCACTATTGGTGGAGGAGGATGAAGAATGATATAGTGGGATTTGTAGCTCGGTGTCTCAACTGTCAGCAGGTTAAGTACGAGCATCAGAGGCCGGGCGGTGTACTTCAGCGGATGAGTATTCCTGAGTGGAAGTGGGAGAGGATTACTATGGATTTTGTGAGTGGTCTCCCTCGGACTTTAAAGAATTTCGATTCGATTTGGGTGATTGTGGACAGGTTGACCAAGTCCGCACACTTCATTCCAGTATGCACTACTTATTCTTCGGAGCAGCTGGCAATGGATCTTTATCTGGGAGATTGTCCGATTGCATGGGGTTCCAGTGTCTATTATCTCAGATAGGGGTACTCAGTTCACATCTCAGTTCTGGAGGACATTTCAGCGAGAGTTGGGTACGCAGGTAGAGTTGAGCACTGCATTTCACCCTCAGACGGACGAGCAGTCCGAGCATACTATTCAGATTTTGGAGGACATGTTGCATGCCTGTGTTATTGATTTTGGGGGTTCTTGGGATGAGTTTTTGCTGCTTGCAGAGTTTGCCTGCAACAACAGTTATCAATCGAGCATTCAGATGGCTTCGTATGAGGCGTTGTATGGGAGGTGGTGTAGATATCATGTTGGATGGTTCGAGCCCGGTGAGGCTAGGTTATTGGGGACAGAGATGGTTTAGGATGCCTTAGAGAAGGTAAAGCTGATTCAGGAGAGGCTTCGTACAGCACAGTTGCGTCAGAAGAGTTATGCGGACCGGAAGGTTCAGGATCTGTCCTATATGGTAGGTGAGAAGGTCTTGTTGAAGGTTTTGCCCATGAAGGGTGTTATGCGGTTTGGGAAGAAAGGGAAGCTGAGTCCGCGGTTCATTGGGCCTTTTGAGATACTTAGAAGGATTGGGGAGGTGGATTATGAGCTTGCTTTGCCACCCAGCTTGTCGAGCGTGCATCCAGTATTTCATGTATCTATGCTCCGGAAGTATGTTGGGGACCTGTCTCATGTATTGGACTTCAGCACTGTTTAGTTGGATGATGATTTGACATATGATGTGGAGCCAGTGGCTATTTTAGGTCGTCAGGTTCGAAAGTTGAGATCAAAGGATATAGCTTCAGTGAAGGTACAGTGGAGAGGTTGGCCCGTAGAGGAGGCTACTTGGGAGACTGAGCGGGAGATGTGGAGCAGATATCCTCACTTGTTTGAGGCTCCAGGTATGTTTCTTGACCCGCTCGAGGACGAGCGTTTGTTTTAGTTGGGGAGGATGTGATGACCCGGTCCGTCGTCACATGAGTTACCGCCCCGTTTCCCTCATCTTATGTTTCTCTATGCTTCATTGTCGGTATTTGAGGTGATCGAGTCGAATTGGATTGGTTTTAGATGGAAATGAGATACACAGTCTCTTTAAGGAAGGCTTGTTTTGGAAAAGTCAACTGGATGTTGACTATTGAGTTAGAGGGCTCGGATGTGATTTTTGGAAATTCGGCTAGCTTCGGGGGATGATTTGTGACTTAGGAGTGCGATCAGAATTGACTTTGGAAGTCCAGTGTAGAATTAGGCTTGAATTGGCGAAGTTAGTATTTTGGCGAATTCCGGTTGGTAGGTGAGATTTTGATCCGAGGGTCGGAATGGAATTTCGAGAGTTGCAGTAGTTTAGCTAGGTGATTTTGGATGTGTGTGCAAAATTTCAGGTCATTCGGAGGTGTTTTTGTCGGGTTTTTGATCAAATGCATATTTCGGAAATTTTTAAGAAACTTAGGATTGAATCCGATGTGATTTAACGGTTTTAGCATTGTTTGATGTGTTTTGATGATTGGAAAAAGTTTGAATGATGTTTTAGGATGCGTTGGTGCCTTTGGTTGAGGTCCCTGGGGCCTCGAGGTGATTTCGGATGGCTAACGGGATGAAATTTGAGTTGAGGAATTGCAGGTTGTTGCTGGTATCTGATATTTTCGCTTCTGCAGAAATGGACCGCAGAAGCAGTTCTGCAGAAGCGTAAGGAGGGTCGCAAATGTGGTCCATGGCCTAGTATGGTAGTTCCGCAGAAGCGGAACCTTTGTCGCACAAGCGAGCCCGCAGAAGCGGAGGGGCAATCGCAGAAGCGGTTTTGGTCTGGAGGGAAAGTTCCGCAGAAGCGGAAAAATATGTCGCAGAAGCGGCCTTGGTTTTTAATGAAGTTCCGCGGGAGCGGAAAATAATCGCAGAAGCGGTAACGTGGAAGCGGGGATAGGACCGCAGAAGCGGAAACCCCTGGTGCCAGAAGGGTTTTTATATTTATTTTTGTTCCTCGAAGCTTCTGTTATTTCCAGCATTTTTAAGCGCGCTTGAGAGCTATTGGACGGAATTTAAGGGGGATTTCGACTAGGTGTGATTGGAGGTAAGTCCCTTGGCCTAAATACATGAAATTATGATAAATTTAACATGGAAATTGGTTGAAATTCATGAAAAGAGAGGGAAGCTAGGGCTTGGGAACTTGGTAATTTAAAAATGGAATTTGAAGGGTCAAATAGACTCTGATTTTGGTAAATTTGATATGTACGGAGTCGTGGCGAGATGAGTAATCTAGTGATGTGAATTTTGTAATTTTTAGAAAAGTGGGCCCGAGGCTCGTGTTTTGCCAATTTTGTGATTTTTGATATTTTTCTAGTCTTTTCGATTGAGTTATGTTCCTTTAGCCTATTGTAACGTATTCCTTGTGGTTTTGATCAGATTCGACACACGAGGAGGTCGATTCGAGAGGAAAAGGCATAGCGAGCTAGACTTTTGGCCGGCTAGAGGTGAGTAATGATAGTAAATAATATTCTGAGGGTTTGAAACCCCGGATTTGCACAACGTAGTGTTGTATTGAGGTGAAATGCGAGCTTAATGGCGAGCGCGAGACGGTTTACTACTGGGAATTTTGACTTGGTCCATCCCGTTTGATATTTTACCGCGTATTTGTCTAAGTTGATTTGTTTATCATCATGATTTGGGCTTATTGCCATGTTTTGGGCTTAAAGCTAATTATTTGAATCCTTTGGGGATTGTTATCACTATTTCCTCACTATTTTGATACGTTATTTGAACTCAGTCCTAATGATTATACTGTTTTGCAAACTCAGCCGCTTTAAGTGAATTTTGAGACTTTAAATTGTCACGCCCCAAACTCGAGGGACATGACCGGCGCTCGACCGGGTATCCCTAGTCAAGCGGACCTGGGTGCCTTTCCTAACCCATGAGCCACCCCTTGTTTTCCTTATTCGGTATTCCAAGAACTAGCCATATAATAAATTTTTAGATCACCCTTTTTCAAAACATACATACATAATAATTAGTGAAATTACCAATTCGGTGTCCAACAAAAGAAACATGAATGTACATAGCTTCTAACCCACATCCACTGTCTACAGAGCCTCTAAAGAAACAACAGGATGATATAGTACTTGCCGGTAACAAGGCTTCGGCTATACCTTACACAATCAACAAAATAAAACTACAGAAACAAGTGGCCTGAGCCACGTAGGGCCCCGAGAGGAATGGGGCTCACCAAAACAGTTGACAGAAGGCGAAGAGGGAGCTACGATCGGTGGGCTGGAATACCTGCTGCAGATCCACCTACAATCATGACACGAATGTAGCGCCCCCGGCAAAAGGGACGTCAGTACACTTGAATTGTACTGGTATGTATAACAAACTTTGCGCCAAGTAAACTCAAGCCATAGACAAATAAGTAACAGTAACAGAAACAACAATCAATTTCCATAAAGAAAGAACAATCAAGCCAAACAAGTTTTACAAACTCTCCTGCTTCCCTTCCACATTTCCACATCAATAGATTGCACATTTTTGCTCATATTTTCATTTCAACGGTGATTTCGATCACTTTCCACCCTTATTACCTCGGCCAACCTTATTACCTCAGCCACCCTTATCACCACAACCCGCACCTTATTACTTCATGTTGCGGCGCGCAACCCGATCCCACCGTACATTTTCAATTCACAAACAATCACAACAACAACAATGAACAATTCACAAAGATCACAACAACACTTCTTAAGGAGTAGCAACAATAATTAACAAGTGTTTCCATAACCGTCAATGCTATTTCCGTCATATTCCACAATTCACATGTGTTTCACGTTACAATAATACTTGCCCACGCTAAGCCATAGATGTTAATATCACAATTATTTCAGTTGCATCACTTATAATTTCCTTACGTCATTTGTTTTTCATCTAATACCTCATATCATAATCACAACCACGCAAATCGCACGAATTTCACAATTTATCCACGTGAATGTCACACACCAAATATTTGGACACCAACAAGGCGATTTTACAAGGTCAAGGTTAGCCATACATACCTGGAGTCGAATTCCCTTTTTAAACTCCTATTATCAGTCACCAAGCAATCTAGCCACGTCAATATAGTTTACAAATTAACACATATTTCTTAGAATTTGAAATTCATAATTATTACCCGAACACATTTAGGTTATCGAGCAAAGCCCCTTACTTTTACCCAATTCCCCTTACTCAATTTTAAATTTTGAAAGACATGCATGTGAGTTTCCACCCATTATTTCAAGAATCAAAGCATGAGACTCCCTCCCTTAGCTTAAAAATCTGGAAATCAAGGAAAAAGGGTTAGGGATTTTACCTGTATAAATGGAGATGAAGACACTTGCTTTAAAATCTTCCGGACCAGGTAATTTGAGGAACAATTTTGAAGAAGATAAACTTTTCTCTCAAGAACCCTTCCTCCCTCTCTCTTATTGTGTTCAGAAAAATGGTTAAAATTACGGGTTAGGGTGTTATATTAGAAAGGGGGTCGGTTTTTAAATTTTAGAAAATAGAAGCCCGGGTGAGATCTGCGGTCGCATTTTGCGATCGCAGAATCAAAATGCGGTCCGCATATTGGACCGCAGAACTGACCCCAATCACTGAACATCTCTGCCTGGGTATGCGGTGGAAATACGGTCCGCATTTCGATTCTGCGATCACAGAATGGACCGCATTTTCAACATCAACTTAGACCAACTCTCTGGTTCACTATGCGGCAGAAATGCGGTCCGTATATTGATTATGCGGTCGCATAATGGACTGCATTTTCAACATCAACTTTGATAATTCTTCCGCTTCACTCTGCGGCAGGAATGCAGTCCGCATAGCTGATCTGCGACCGCATTCTGGACCGCATTTTTGACAATTTTCTGGAAAATTGATTCTTTTGATTTTTAAAGGCTTAGATCACTACTTATTCCTAACACATATTCGGAGTCGACACCACGAGTTACTAACTTTTGAGACCAAAAATTATTTACGGGGCCTTACATTCTCCCCCACTTAAAAATCATTCGTCCTCCAATGAGGATTTTGAAAATCAGCTGGTTTTGAAAGACATGATATGAAGACCCTCGAAATTTTCACTAACTCCCATATTCTAGAAAATTTTTGCCAGAGTTTCCTTTGTAATATGGACATATCCACCTGTCAGTGAGCCCCCGAAACCTATTCCCAAGCACCATTACACAATTACAACTATCTCTACAGCTTGTACACAATTCACTACCTCAACAATTGCACCTATTTTATCAGTTGCTACATTTTGCACATAAACTAGTCACCTCAATGAGTCCCACATAATTTAATTGCTTCAACATACTACATGCATATAAATAAACCATTTTCAATTTACTCCCTCATTAGGTATTTACTTATCACATGAGTCTTTATAAAACTTCCATTTACCAAAAGGGGGGTTCACATAATTTGAGACAATCACAACACACATAATCCTTGCACAGCTTGGGGAATTTCAAGAGTAAAGCATTTAGGAAAGAACCAATTTGAACACAGTATTAGTTTTGTTTTAGAGATAAGAGTTCGCACGATTTCTACTAGACTTGCTCAAACAGATGGGGGTATTTTTCCTTCATTTCTTTTTCTGCTTCCCACGTGGCTTCCTCAACTTGTTGACTTCGCCATAACACTTTAACAGAGGCAACTTCCTTATTTCTCAACTTACGAACTTGCCTATCCAGAATGGCAACTGGAACTTTTTCATACGACAAGTCTTCATTAACCTCGATAGTCTCGACTGCCACGATGGTGGATGGATCTCCAACCACTTTCTT
>MU682428.1:8351-23524 GCA_026770625.1 Nicotiana glauca
TAGGCCCGGTGTTGAATTTTGGTATCTTTGGAAGAATGCTAGGAAATTCATATCTAGGCTATGGGATGTTGCCATTGAGTCTCTATTGATATTATTGAATTAATTATGCCTAGATATCATTGTTTCGGAGTCGGATTGTAGAGGAAAGGCAGTATTTGAGGATTGATTGCTATTCTTTGGACCGAGGTAAGTGTTTGATCTAACTTTGGCTTGAGGGAATATGATTAAGGTGTTGTTTGCTAATTACTAAATGTTGAGTATGGTGTATAGGCATGGTGACGAGTATCTATACACCGGTGTCTATCATGACCGTGGGTCCTTGTTTGTACTTATTCCGATATTGTTATGACTCTACCATGTTAATTGATGAATCCTATGAAATGGGAAGAGTATGAAGATTGATTGTGAGTTGTAAATTCTTTGGAGCGTTGGCTCGAACAATAAAAAGACTATTAGGTAAGAAATGAAGGAAATAGAAGGTATTATGATTAATCCCTTGTCGGGATGGTTTGAGTATATTGATTATTCTCCCTTGCCGAGATGTGAAAGTTATTGTTGTTGCTCCCTTACCGGGATTTAGCTGTTAATTGTGTAATTCCCTTGCCAGGATATTTCTTATTATTTATTTATCCCCTCGCCCCGTTTGCTTGTGATTACTGTTTGGGTGAGGAATAATGATAATGCACGAAGGGTCATTCCGTGCCATGTTTTGATTCTATTTGCACGAAGGGTCATTCCGTGCCATATTTTGATTCTATTTGAACAAAGGGTCATTTCGTACCATGTTTTGATTCTATTTGCACGAAGGGTCATTCCGTGCCATGTTGTGATTCTATTTGCACGAAGGGACATTCCGTGCCATGCTTTGATTATATTTACACGAAGGGTCATTCCGTGCCATATTTTGATTAATTATGCACAAAGGGACATTCCGTGCTCTGATTTGATTATAATTGCACAAAGGATCATTCTGTGCCATGATATGAGAGTTATGTGAGGAAAAGCACAAAGGGAAATGATGTGCACTTTATTTGATTGCTTTTGGTGAGAATGAGAGTAAAAGCACGAAGGTTGATGCCGTGCAACTGTTGATTTTCCTGCTCTCATTTATTATTGTTATTGCTCTATTTCTTACTTAAATTGTTGACTTTACCTCCGGCTTGTACTCCCCCGTAGTATGCTTCCCTCCCTCTTAACTGCTTAATTTCTGTATTCTTACCATATATATTGAACTGTACAGGTTGATTGGTAGTCCTGTCTAGCCTCGTCACTACTTCGCCGGGGTTAGGCCAGGCACTTACCAGCACATGGGGTGGGTTGTGCTGATGCTACACTTCTGTGCTCTTTTGCATAGATCACGGTACCGGAACAGCTTTTGGACCACAGCAGTAGGATATTGACCGGAAGCTAACTTCAGTCCAGGGACTTACGAGGTAGCCTAACTGTCATTCGCAGGCCGGAGTCCCTTTCTATGTTTTTAGTTAGTTTTCATTGTACCGAGAGAGACATTTATGTATTTCTATTCAGACTAGTTTGTAGCACTCTTTAGTGGTTCGTGAGATAGCGACACCAGTCTTGGGTAGAGAAATATTGAACTTCCGCATTTTGGGTTTTTAGTTATCTATGTTTTAAAGACTTCCGCTTTTATTTAAATGACTCGTTATTATTATTATTGTTGTTGGATTGTTATCAGAAAATGTTTAAGTTCTTGGCTTGCCTAGCTCCGACAGTAGGCGCCATTACGACTCCCGATGGTGGGAAATTCGGGTCGCGACAATGATATAAGTTGCTGTATCAATGCAATGGCCCCAGTATTTAACAGGTAGATGCCCTTGAAAACGAATGGCTCTGGCAGTCTCAAGTATATGCCTGTGTCTTCGTTCAACTACCCCATTTTGCTGGGGAGTGTATGGACAAGAACTCTGGTGTACAATGCCATGCAACTGAAATAAACCCTTGCAAGAATGATTGAAAAATTCTCCTCCATTATCTGATCAAAACATCTTAATAGACTTACCATACTATGTCTTAACCAAGGCAATAAAATTTTTGAGTAAAAACACTACATCAGACTTAAGTCGCATAAGAAATATCCAAGTCCACCTAGTGCAATCATCCACCAAAGTAAAGAAAAATCTCACGCCATTATGAGTAGAAACCTTATAAGGGCCCCAAACATCCATGTGTATCAAGTCAAAACTAGATAAGCTTCTACTCTTACTAAGTGGAAATGGTATCCTAGTCTGCCTTGCTAGTGGACATATCTCACATTTATTCAATTGATTGATGCAAGAGAAGTTGGTATTATTCATTAGACTAGGAATCTTCCTAAGGACTTGCATTGGAACATGTCCTGTTCTCTTATGCCATAGGTTTGCACCATATGTTCCACTAGTTGCTGCAAATGCTCGACTCAACTTTCCTCTAACTGATGCAGATGTGGAAAGAACATATAATCCATCCTCCTCCTTACCAATCCCCTTCGCCTTCCCAGACAAGAGGTCCTGAAATACAAAATATTATGGAAATAATGTAACACAGCATTTCAAGTTCTTTGTCATTTTGGATACTGACAAGAGATTGAACTTGAATGCTGGGACACAAAGAACATCCTTAAGAGTGTCACCTTCTGTAAGTTGACATTCTCCCATGTGTGAGATTGTAGTTGAATCTCCAGTGGGCAACTGAACTTGTCCTGTGTTTTCTACTGATTGTTTATTATGTAATAATTCTTTAGAACCAGTCATATGATTCGTAGCTCTTGTATCTACAATCCACTTACAAAGTACCATATTTTCACATAGCTCTACATTGCCACAAAAGCATTTACCTGCCATGTAAGCACTGACATCTCCAACAGAATTCTTGTTCAACAATTATAATAACTGGTTGTACTGGTCTTGTGTGAAGAACTGAGTTGGTACTGTTCCATTGCTCATATGTTGACTAGCCACCTGTGTGGTCTGAGGTTGTTCATTGAAAAGTGCAGCATTTGCCTTTCCCTTTGGCTTGAAATCTGGAGGATAACCCACAATTTTGTAGCATTTGTCCTTCAAATGTCCTGTTTTATTACAAAAATCACACTTCATTAGTTTATAACAGTCTTTGTGAGTATGTCCTTTTAAGTGACAAAAATCATACTCCAAACTATAATTTCTCCTTTGCTTGATTCCTGATTGTGCAGTGAATAGAGCAGTAGGCTCAATGTTCCCTGCATTTTCATAATTGCCACCAGTGATCATCCTCCTACTTTCGTCTTGAACTACCATGGCATATGCTTTGTTGATAGATGGCAGGGTAGGCATTAAGAGAATCTGACTTCTAGCTTGTTCAAAGCTGTCACTTAATCCCATGAGAAACTGCAACAAATGTTGGTATTCCAGCTGCTCAACATACTCAGCTGCTGCAGGTGGTGGTAAAATGGAGTCATACTCTGCCCATAGATCTCTAAGCTTTGTAAAATAAGAAGAAACATAACAAATTCCTTGAGTCATAGTAAAAATCTCCTTGTGCAGATAATACAATCTCGATCCATTGACTTTATCAAATTGCTCCTTGAATGCAGCCCACATTGTATACGCATTAGACGAAAATAGTACTCCAGTTACTAAATCCTTACTGACAAAACTTATCAACCACGAAGTCACAATTGCATTACATCGATCCCACTGGTGTGCTAGCCCAGATCCAAAATCCTCTTTTGATGTCGATCCATCGACAAGGCATAGTTTATTTTTTCCTAACAAAGCTAGTTTCATAGCTCGACTCCAGAGAGTGTAATTCTCCATTCCCGTTAGTACAAGCCCAATCGACAAGGATACAGGTCCATCAGAAGGATATAGATATAGCGGATGATTATGATCGAGAATCATTGATCCTCCAACTGAATTGACTCCGTCATTAGTAGTACCACTCGATTATTCAGAAACCGCCATGGATTAGGTCAAATCAAGAGCTAGAAATTACAATTTGCAGAAAAATTAGGGTTCCAACGAATGCTGAAATGAGTGGATTCCTTTGAATTTTCCTGAATTTCTCGAAAATTCCATGGAATTACTCGATTAATCGCTCTGATACCATGTTGAATTCTCATAATTGAATCGATACTATGATCTTAGAACAGAGAGAAAAGAGAAAGCAATTTGAGAGAAGAAGTGCAGAGGAGGAAAAATCCTTATTTGATATATCTGAAAGTGAGCAAATGTATAGTACATATAACCACTACTAACTAACTCATGTACAGCTGTAACAATTAACTAATTGAACTAACTACAGTTATACTAATCTAACTGTAGTTAAGTTAAGAGCCCATGTGCTAAGGCACAGCATGCGTGGACACCTCATTTACACTGTGGACGTGCCTAAATATTCACTCAAAAAATTCATTATGTCAACTTGATTTTGGTGCGTTTTAAGTATTGGTTGCATTAACTGCATCAAAGTTCTTGACAGATTTTATTCTTAAATAATTTTCATCTACATGCGTTTGTGCTATATCCAGAAATTAAAAGAGAGAAGTAGGAACAACGTTGTTGTACTAATTTATCGCATATCTATTTTGATTTGCACATGGATGTGCATGATTCTATATATTTGATGAATACGAATACGATATTTAGGATAAATATATAGTTTCTGTTGTACACTATTGCACGGTATGCACCCAACATGTTTGATGATATGACTGCGACAATTAAACAATAATTTTAGTTTCTCTTTGACATGTAGACAAGGGGATTTACCTGTATCTTATTCACACGTGTTTCATGACCAATGCAACTGATACTAGGTATAAGAGAAAATTATCATTGGATATGATTAACCAATTCCAAGTGTAAAGTTCTATCCAAAGATCTTTATTGTGCTTCATCCGGTACTTGGATGATGATTTAATGAAGGTGTTGGCTTCTTGGAGCTTCAACCTTCTGAAATTGCAGCGGCAGTGGCTTTGTCTACCTCGGCCTTTCAAGAAAAAAGAGACATTGAAAAGAGAAGTTTTATTTTGTGTCTCATGCAATCGATACTAGTTGTATGAGGCTCATTTTTATCTCACAAAATTATGGACCCCAATCTACACTTCTGGGTCCATAGAATTCGGGGTCCACAAAACTGTGAGACAAAAAGTTACCTCTTACGTGTAAGTTGTATGACAAAATAAAATTTTCCCATTGAAAAAGCTAATACAATTGTCTTAATTCATCATACAAGTACAAGTTGTACTTGATGAACTTTTTGCTTTCCTTTGCTTTGGTTCTCGAGGAATTGGTCATTCTTTAATTTATTTTTGGAGTTAATAACCTATTGATTAATATTATTCTATTCTATGTTTATTATATTTATGATAATATTTAATAGTTACAATGGTACTTCCCCGCCTCTATATTTTTATTTTGTTGGGGGATTCATTGATGTATGCTCTGAGCCTCTGAGGACAAGAAAAGTTATTGATTTAGTTAAATATTCGCCTTTGTTTCTATTCTCTTCATAAATGCAGGACTTTTTGAGAGTAGTTGTATATCTTTGTGTATGATAATTTGAAAAGTGAAAAAGAAAAAAATAGAGTAATAGAAATAGGTAAAGAAAGTGGAAGTCTTTTTCACTTGGGTTGGCCAAATTTGGGGAGCTATTTTGAGAGGATTTCCATCAAGCAACGCGAGGTAAGGATTCCCACCTTTTACGAGTTAAATACTTGGATTACATATGGATTTAACGTGTGGAAATTAGTAGAAATTGTGGGCTTTTGGCAGAAAACTTAAATTTTGGTATTTTTGGATTTTGACCATGAAATTGGAGATAAATCATACATTTGAGTTCGTAATGTTATGGGTAAAGTTTATCTTCGAAATTTTTTGGAATCCGGGCACGTGGGCCCGAGGGTTGATTTTATTAACTTTTCGAGCTAAGTTCGGAATTGTAAGGGTCAAAATTGCCCCGCACTATCGAACATTGTATAAAATTTCCCTCTGTTATACTATTTGGTCAATTATATCACTACCATTATACTTTCATTCAAATTTATCCCTAATTTAGACGACAGATCACGTGTCACTCTCATATTCAATTAACCCATCCCCAATTTTAAATACTCTAACCCTCTCTTACCCGATCCTAAACCCCTGTCTAAAGTAACACCCTACACTCCTCTGTTATCTCTCCGGTATGGTGAAAAACTATTGTTGGCCTTTAATGCATGCGGATATTCTTCTTCTCCCTTTTTTCTCCACTGCTCTATCTTCTCTTCTTTTCATTTTTTGTTATTTCTTTTCTTCTTACCAAACACTCACCTAATCAGAAATCACCACTGGCTAGTGACAAATGGCCAGAAACATACTAAATACATATTTAGGCCATAAAACACCAAAATGACATCGCTAGAAAATGTTTGCTTCGACGAATATTCGGACGCATGGTAAAAACCAAGCCCAAAGCGAAAGCAAAAAATAGAAGCTTTGCCTACCAACCAAGAAGGTAAAAACTCATAGCCAAAATATTCTCAACAAATCGGCAGCAATATGTTCTCTCCACTCTCATCCCCATAACTACAAGCAATACTCATTTTATCAATGGATCATCTCCAATTGCAAGAATAGTGCAAGACCATCTCTTCTCCATATTACTACTCTTACATTTGACTCTATTTTTTGCTTTGTGATGCCCTGTAAGAAGTTTTAGTCTTTTACTTACTTAGACCTTTTTGGGGAATCCGTTTGCCGTAGAGATTAGGATCTATCCTCCATTGATGCCCTCATATCCTTTGTTGCTGACAATAATAAACAATAGCAATTTATTTAATAGAAGTACCAGCAAATCTATCAATTGACCATGTCTACCGTAGCAGACTTGGTGTGAGGTAAGGATGGAATGTGAATGAGTAGGGGTTGGAGAGGTTATTATATTGTAGATGGGGCTTTTAGAGTCGGGTAATGGGTCGGGTAAGAGAGAGTTCAGGTATTTTAAAATTGGGAATGGGTCAGTTGAATGTGAGAGTGACACATGGTCAACCGTCTAAATTAGGGGTAAATTTGAATGAAAGTATAACGGTAGGGATATAATTGACCAAATAGTATAATGGAGGATAATTTTAAATAATATCTAATAGTATGGGGGCAATTTTGACCCTCCTTCGATTGATTTATTATGAGTATTAGAGTATATTTGTATTGTTTTGCAAATTATTTGACTAGTTTTGGAGAGACGAGCATCGGTTTGAGGTGTTAAAGTGGCATTGGAGTCGGTTATGAAACTTCAAAGTAAGGTAAGTTTTATGTCTAACCTTACGAGGGGGAAACTACACCTAGGTAATGTATTTGATACGTGTTACATGTTATGGGGGCTACGTACGCACGAGGTGACGAGAGTCTGTACGTGGCTATATTCATGTTATGTTCGGGTAGACTTAGGTTCGCGTCATGCTATAATTGTACTATAGGAGTTATCTTTGCTCGTTTAATTCCTTTATTTTGCATTATGACTTGAGACTAAAATTACGCAGAGTGATAGACTTGTTATTGTAGAGACTTGACGTGCTTCATGATTATCCATGGAATAATTATACTCCTTTTATGAATTTCTCCTGTGCCTAGGCATTTTCATCGAAAGTTTTTCCTTATAATTTATAACTCACACATTTATTCGTGAGTGGGGTCAAGGACTCGTTAAAGCTTCTTATTCTAATGGGATGCGTCGGTAGAATTATGTACCACACTCTCATGGGAGCAAGTCATTCGCCTCGACAGTATAAATATGCATATATAGTTCGTGTCGTTCGACCCTCGGTAGTGCACACAATATGATGGAATCGGGCAATACGCCTCGACATTTCTATAAAATACTCTTAGGCAATCGTGCATAATATTTGACAAGAAGCCAGTGTATTTGTGAGTTTTCCGTATTTGAATTGTGACAACCAATCTGGTGAGATCCATTATATATATACTCCGATTGAGGAGGTAACTGCTAATTGAGAATTTGAGTTTATTGTTGAGAGGTAACGTCTGTTTACTTCTTACTGTACTTGATTCATTGGACTACTAGTAAGTGTTGATGTCGACCCCCTATCACTACTTTTCTGGGATTAGGCTAGATACTTACTAGGTACGCGTTGATTTGCGTACTCATACTACACTTGTTGCACTTGCTGTGCTGGTATATATATGTTTCCAGTGGTTCTCTGGGTGCAGAGGCGTGGCTATTGTGGGGACATTAAGGTGATCTGCATTTCATGTTACGATTCGCAGCATACAGAGCCTCCATCGGGGTTATTTATATTTTCCTATCTAACTTGTATTCCAGTCGGATGTTGAATTTTTATTATAATCCTTACAAGATGTTCATGCACTTGTGACATCGGGTTTTGGAGGTTCAGACCAGTTGTTCACTACTGTAGTTCACGTAAATATTATCATTTCACCCTGTAAATTCCATTTCATATTATTTAATGTTAGTTTATATGAGTCCACCAAACTATAGAGTACCTGGTCCTCTATGAGATAATATGTAGAATGCAGTAAAAACTGAATGTAAAGAAGGCCAGGGATTTTCCTATAGGCCTTAAACTCAACTAACTTGTAATCTACCTATTACAAGTCACTTTGCAAACACCATATTTCAAAGACTTCAAACTAACTTGTGATGCACCACCACAAGCCACTCTATAACTCTCCTAGTTACAAAGGATTTGATTTCTTCCTAGCACAACGCTTCTAAGAAAGCAAACTAGGAATTACAATGATGAACAAATAACAAGATTACAACTCAACTATGGATGTACATATAAACATTTAGAAACTGATCCTTAGCGGAGTTGCCTTCTTGTTCTTGACATACTAGTGACTTCAATGTCAGATAAAAGCTTTTTCTTCTTGCGGGAATATCACTAAATGCACAAGTGATGGTGTGTCTTGTACCATGTTATTTTATCACAAAAGATAGCACAATGCATAGTGATGTCAACTCTTGGTGTACGCTTCTTTCCAATGATAAGTGACTGTTGTACTATCTGCACAACCACTTCTGGGCAGTTGTGTTCCAACTGGATAGTAGACTTTGTACTTCTGTCAGGACGCGTCATAGGACCAGGTCCTAGTTGTGTTCCTCTCTTGTGACAATTACTAATCTGCTATGTATATCCTGTGGGCCAGGTTCTCTGTCTGGTTCTTCATGACAAGTTTGTTAGATCATCAAAACATAAAATGCATAAGACTAAGATATTGAAAACCCATCAATTTCCCCCTTTTTTATGATGACAAACTTAGGCATGGATAGTATGTGTTTAGAGCAGAAATAACTAGATGAGATGCCAGAACTACACAAAGTTCCCCCCCTTAACCTCAGATCTCCCTCTTTGTGATTTTCCTGTAATCGCAGAGTTGATAGTTCTCCCTTAAGCCTAGGCATACTAGATAGGTTCCCCCTTAATCTCAGACTAGATTTTCCCTTACCTATACACATATAGTATTACTACCCTCATCTCACACCATCTTTCTTTTCCCCCCTTTTGGAATCATTAAAAATAACACAAGCAGGTAATAAGCATAAAGATGTCCAACACAGCTAGCTCATGCCACATATGTGCACACAACATAACAGAAAAGAGAAGCCGGAGGAATACATTATTGTACAAGCAACGAAAGGGAAGCTGTTTCATTAATATTTACATTGGATTGAGCAATTCAGGAGCAGTAATGGTTAATTTCAACATGCCGTCACACAAAAAAAGGCAAACAAAAGTAAAACAGCAGCCACATGATGTTGGTGTAAAAATAGCTTGACGCAAAGAGGACTCTAGGGGATACTAAAGGGAGGAGGAGACAACAATAGTTTCGAGAACCAGGTCCAGTCTAGCATTTGCAGACAGCTGTTCTTCAAGTAATTGAGCCCGAAGTCTCTTATTTTCTTGTGTCAATCGTGTAACCTTCTCACTTACAGAATCAGGTCCTTTAGTTGTTTGACTGAGCTGAGGTTCCAGAATGGCATTTCGAGCCCTCAACCTTCTTATCAGAGGCTACATTTTGAACGTTAATCAGTTGAGAAATGGTCGAGATGATTCCACCAACTCTTTCTATACACTCACATTCTTCTAGAGTGGTAGAGGAGAAGGACTGCTTGTATGTGCCCACTCTGGGATTTCCCAAGGGGACCTTATAGAATTTGAACACTCGAGTGAGGAGAAAGCCATAAGGTAACCCATGATTTCCACCCTTAAAATTAGCCACCTTCTGCATATGGTCTATCATGATTGCAGGCAGATTGATTGGGACAAACTCATTAAGCGCTTCCATTAGGACAATATCTGATTTTGTAGCAATGGATCGCCTCTCAGAGCGGGGTAAAAGCACTTTGTTGACCAGTTCAAAGAGAAGCCGGTACTCGGGAAGCAATACCTTCTTATGCACTTGTTCCCCCTATTGAATAGCTTGCTCTTTCATGATCGCTCTCCGAAAGTTTATTCCACGAATACCCTTGACTGAGGACATACCTTCACACGGAATTTTGAGAACCTTTCCCAAGGTTGAAGCATCAAGTACAATGTCCACCCCATTTACGAGCGCACAGATGTGATCCCCCTCAATAGTAAAAAGAGATGCATAGAAGGTTTGTACTACATCCTCATACACTAGAGGCATGCTTCCTTCAAATAGGTGTTCCCATTGTTGAAATTCCACAATCTCCATAATTTGTCTCATGCCTGCCATCTCGAAAATTGCTGGATCAAATATACGTCCCCACAACACCTTCTAAGATCTTAATCTCTACTTCCACAGACCTCCATTACAGGTCATGGACCTTATTGAATCAGGTTCCTTAACAATTCCCTTCTTTTGTTTGCTAGACCCTTCTGTAGACTTTCCTTTCCAGATTTCCATCCCCACCGTATTGTCCTCAGACACGACTAGCTTGGTTGAACTCCGTTTAGACTTGCTACTATACTTCACAGGTGACACTTTCTGTTTCTCGACAATTTCATCAATGGCCCATTTTATAGACTGTTGAGCTGCCATAGATTGTTGTAATGAGGAACCAAGTTCCTTTGAGGCATATTTGTCTACTTGGTTTACTGACCCACTCTTGATGAAATCTTTTGGATTCATTTTCCTCTTTTTCCTTGTCTTGACACTCCTCTTACTTTTATAAAATGAGGACCTAGAGCTCTCTTGCTATAGTGACATGATAGTGAGTGATTTGGAGGAAGACTCTAAGAGCTTGGAGTGAATGAGAGATACAGGAGTGAGCTTGCATGGAAGAGAAACGGGTTCATCAGAAGGCTTTTTTGGGAATATCTCATAAGCCAAGGATTCAGGAGTTCTGTGGTTCTTGCATTTCCTAGAAGTGAAATTTCTTGCCCCTGATACTCAGACGAGAGATAAGATCCTTCATTCATAAGCTTTCAGCAGCTATAGCCATGATGTTATGAACTGCTTCCTTTTCAAGTGACTCCTTGAGAGTCACTAAGTCCAACATGGAGGAGTTTATATACTGGTCAGGATCATACTCAGTGGCTTATGATGCCTGAGGAGTAAAACCTTCTGTATGTTATTTGATGAGATCATAGGATTGACTGGACATAGGTTTCTCAAAATAATGGTAAACAGGGTTTAACATAAATGAGAAGACAGTTGGAGTGGAGGAGAAACCAGGAACGGGTAAGGTGGTAAAAGGCATGGAATAGTGATGCTTTGGGTTGATTTCAAGGAAAGTGACAAAGTGAGAGCGGTGCTAAAAGTGATAGACTGAGACGACTGTTCGATCGACATTAGATGAGCACTTGGAAGACGAGTAGATAAAGAAAGAAAGAGATGAAGAGAAAATCCTAGCTAAACAATGGAGATGAATGTTCGTGACTTGTCGTGAGAGGGAAAAAAGTTTTATTGGAAGAGGGGCTAATAATGAATGGAGAAAGAAACAGGTTCTGAATAGTCCTGAAAACAACTGTAGGTTTGTGGGGAAACATTACTGTATAGAGGGGGAAAAGGATTTGAAAGACAAGACATGACATACAGACATTGAAAAGTCGGATGATGTGGCATTTGAATTAATTTTGTTAAACACACATTTTTTTTATTTTTGAGAGGGTATGCAGAATAAGCACATTACTACTAACCTGGGATACATGAACCTGATGCCGGAGCAATCTTTTAAACAAAGTTTTAGTAGCTCCCCTTTCGCATTTCATAGTTGTACCTTTAGCTTCTATAATCGCTATGCGTGTTTACCTACAACGGTATTGAAGTGAGTTAAGCTTGGTTAGAAAACATTTTAGCTGCCTTTACCTGACCCCATCTTCACTTTGATTTATCCAAAATATTCTCTACTTGAGGCTTTGATGCAGATATCTAGAGTTTGGTCTTCTGTTCTGTGATGCTTTCCACCGATCAATCACTTCTTCATATTAACCCTTAGAAGAGAATCTCACCCTTCAATGTGTTTGCAATTTCTCTCCAGTTGTTGATGAGGTCATTTCGTTTAGCTTTCTTATCTCCCAGAAGATGAAGCATGAATCATGACAGGTGCACTCAGGTTCTTTGTGAGATGTGGAGGATGATGTTGTGTTGTCTTTCCCCGGTCTCTTTCATCTTGGTTACTTTATCATCCTCCCTACTTGAAACCTTAGTTATTTCATAGAGACAGGATTGGTTCATCATAATGATCCTCATCATTTCTTTCTTGGAAAGGAAGAGTGTCTTGTTGAATACCCCATGATTATTTCTGCCAGTGTAGTGCTCCCTTTGTTGGAGACCTTGTGGCCTTGTTTTGTGGATTGTTTACTAGAAGGATTCCTTCACTCGTCTTTTTCCATTTAGCTTCCCAAGCTAATCCTTCCTATTTTCAAGAACAAGGCACTTTCTTCCAATTTGCAGCTCCTTATGAGTTTTGATTTAAGAGGGACCTGGTCCGATACCTATTTTCAAGGTAGAGAGTAGCATTATTCCTTTTGCCCAGAGTTTCTTGGTGATTCCAAAGGCGATGAGCACCGTCCATGTAGCATTTTTCCAGTTCTGTTCTTTCTTTTAGCTACACCAGGTTGCTATGGAGTCTTTGGAGAAATTGTGCGTGATTCCTTCTCCCCCTCTTCTATCATTTTTCTGAACTCATGTCCCAGTGACACTTGAGTTTTGCAGACCACGAACCAAGTCCGACTGAGTTAATTTATTCGGAGGTGAGAAGTTTGCATAAACCAATCCTTCATGCCATGGTGGCTATTTCACGTATCTCATACTGCCAGCTTGTGGAGATTAATGATTAGCAGGAGTGACTGTTCTTGTTTCCTTTGTTCACTGAGACTGCTTGGCTAGTTATCCGATTGGTGACTACACTTTTTAGGCCATTCACATAGTGCTTCTAACTCGAGTGCCAAAGGAACCTTTCTGCCTTTTCGTTCACTGAGCATGCACCCTTTTACTTCCTTCTTAAGGATACATTCCCTTCCTGCAGGGCTTTCAGTGAGAAGAAGTTCATGATATTTTCAGTTGCATGCTTTAAGCATCCATGGTCAATAGTACATCGCAGTTTGTTTCCTCTAACTGCTCCCTGCTCCGTGCTCCCTGCTCATGCACATTAAGGGTTAGATTTAGGAACCCAAACTAGTTTGGGTCTCTTGTTACTATAAAAAGGATGAATGAGGGGATTTCCTAGTCCATACAGGCAGCATCCGCTTTTTAAGAGTGGGACAAGTTCCTTTGCTACTATTCACTCTATCAAAAAACACCTTGTTCTTCTGAGCAGATTGAGCCCTGGCCTTGAAATTTTCTTTAAAATGCCCTTTGTTCCCACAGTGGGTACAAAGCCAGTTATCAGGTATAGTGACATACTTGTTGTGCGGGTTGTAGAGAATTTTCTCCCTTTGGAACCTAATGCTCTGCTTGCTTTCACTATTGTTGAGATACATGGCAGTGACGACATCTAAGGACTATGTCCATTTTAGGGATTTTTCAAGATCATTTCTTACTTTCTCCAACTCAGCTTGGAGTTGTTGATTCCTCTCAAGTTCACTGCAGAGATTGGTTTTTACAACAGTTATCTCATTTTCAAGCAATATGTGAGACTCACTGGCTACTTCCTTCCCTTTCCCAAGACTTACATTCATATGTTCTCTATTGAGTCCCTCAACGGTTTCCTCTAGATCAGCGCATATTACTAACAGGTCATCCATTTCCTCTTCAGTAGATGCGACTCTTTCTTCTAACGTGTGTTTCTCATTGCTAAGGCCTTCTATTGTTTCTTTTAGATAAACAACTACTACGGTACTACCTGTGAGCACGTGATTTTTGCCTCACATTAATTATTCCCATAAAACTCAAAATAAAACAAATTTTCCTTTGTGTGCAATTTTGTGAATTCTTGTGGTATTTTTTGTCATTATTTGCATTTGTCCGTGCATGTTTATTTGTTTTAAATTAAGGAAAAATACAAAAAAATATGTGGCAATTGTATTTACATTTTTAATTAGGCATTTCAGATTTAATTGTTAAACTAAGTGTTTTTGAAAAATAGAAAACCAAGAAAATAATGTATCTTTTGCATTTTTTGGTAATTGATGTCGAATTTCGTGTTTTCTTTTAATTTGTTAATAATTATGTGTGATAATTATTAGTAAGCACTACTTAGTATTTTAAAGTTGATTTAGGATTATAATTTAATTTAGAATTATTAGTATTAATTTTGGAAAATAATTTGAACAGGGAGGGAAAATAATTAAGAGGAAATCGGATTGGGCCAAAAACAAATCGGATTTAAAAGGCCCAAACCAAACACCCCAATCCAGCCCAGGTCTGTTCCCATGACCCAGTCCAGCTCGTCCACATCCCAATGACGTCGTTATGGGCAAATACATCTGGATCATCGATCTCATTAGATTGAACGGTTTAGTCTGTCTCCAGCATCGATGAAACGACGTTGTTTCGGGTTGGTTGATCTGAGCCGTTAACATCCACTTGATCCAACGGTCCCAAATGTTCCACCCTCACCCGATCCAGCCCCGACCTGCTTTCCCAGACCGACCTAGTTCCCCAATCGGCCAAAACGACCCCGTTTTACACAAGTGAACTGATCCAAGCCGTTGATCTCATTGATCTAACGACTTGGATTCAATTCCACCCTACATATAAAAGAAAACACCCCACCCTACCCCCCCAGAACCCCCACCCCTATCTCGTCTCTAACAACTCAGAGACAAC
>MU682428.1:23858-63687 GCA_026770625.1 Nicotiana glauca
ACCCCCACCCCCCTTAGAACCCCCCATCTATCACTCATCTCTCTTATCTCTTCAGAGACTCATCTAATGCCACCTTGTCCCGCCGCCGGAAATCACCTCACGACGGCGGACGGTGGCCAAACACTACCAAATTAACACCGTAGCCTCCCCTCAACCTCCCCATTCTGAAATGCCAAACCATCTCCCTCGAATCCCAGCCCAGTGTCTCGAATATCCATTTGTAAGTCCAAACCCTAGCGCCGCCACAGTTTCTTCGATGGCGGCGCCACCTCTCTTCAACCAAAAAACACACCCCTGAACTTCCTTGACCCCCTCACCCTTAATTCACCACTGTTTGCCATCGAATCCCCCTCAAACTGTTCGAATTTCAAATCTAATGTTCAAACCCTAGAAAACTGAAACAGACTTCATATGAAGGTTTTTCGGGCAATAATCTGAAAGAGATAGAGTTGATTTGGTCTTAAAATAACATCGTTCATTTGTTCTTGACAAAGAACAAATGAGTGACGTTATTTGGGGATCAAATCAAAGGATTCGAGTCCATAGTTCGAGTTTATCCAGACAAGTTTCTTTTTGGTTTTCATTTAATTTGGTCATTTTTATTTTTTTCTTCTTCTCCTTCTTCTTCTTTTCTTTTCTTTGAAACAATTTAGTCAAAATTGGCATTAGGTTCTATTCAGAATTGTTTAACTGTTGGATTAATCGTCGTTAGTTCATGCCATGTATATATTGTTAATCAATCTTGCATACGATCTAGATTCTCGAACCATTCAAATGTTGTTTGTTTTGTTTTGGTTGAAGAACACTGAACTTGTTTAATTTTAAGATTTGGGATCTTTGTGTAGATTCTATGTGGCCTGGAATAATGTGATGTTACTTAATAGCTAGCCTTAAGGGATTTTAATAATGGGGAAGGGTAATACACCATTAGAATACTGAATTAACAACTAAAGATAGCAGTAAGGCTGACACATTTGTTTTAAAGCACCTTTAAGAGCTGGAAATTAGAAAGAACATGTGAGTAATAATAAAAAAAGGGTTAAGGGAAGGCATGTGCAAAGGGGACACAACCTGGAAAAGAGCAGGGCATGGGTTAATGGTAAAAGGTTCAAAGAATAACATGGGGCAAATATTTCTTATTTTAAAGTGGAAATACAGGGGTTTAGTGCTCTTATGAGCTGGAAAAGGTTTGAGTAAGGGTATAAATACTAGAGAGTATTGAGAGAAAAGGAAGAGACATTTTTTATCAGACCTAAGAGAAAATAGAGAGAAAAGATAGCATTGAGTTGAAAGAAATCTGATATACACAGATATACATAAATATACACTGAAGGAATAGGAAAATCAGAAAAATCAAAGGCAGTTAAAGAATTTCAGGAGGATAACACTGTTTCATTGAGTTCTTTTAGCATTTTTCAAAATTTTCCAGCACTGGTGCAATTTCTGGTAAACCGGCATAAAAAAGAGTTTAAAATCAAATCTGATTTGAGGTCTATTGGTCGATTGAGTACTTGAAATCAGTGTTTGGGTAATTGTATCTCATTTGCTGGGTTTTAACTGGTCTGCTGGTCATTTTCTGGTTTAATTCATGTTGCTAGATTCTGCTGCTGCAACTGATTATTGCCCTCACTTTGTTTTCCTTGTTGCAATTTCTAGGTATTTGTCAATTTCATGGACATCACTTAAATGTAGTTTTGGAGTTTGAACCTGAAATATGAACAAACTGGATGATAGTTGATGTTGAATTCTCACTACTCTCTTTCAATTTCATGCCTAAGGAGTATTATTAGTTTAGAAATAGCTTGGTCGAGTATATTTATAGCTGAATAGAATATGATCATGTCTGTAATCATCTTATTGCTAGGTATACTTGCTGAGTTCTCTGTTTTGGAATTAGTTTTGGATTGAAATATGGAATGAGTTATGGTTTATGTTATTTTAGGACGTAGGTTTGAACTAATAGATCTGTATAAAGGGACTTTCAAGGATATTCATAATGAATGTGTGCAGATGCAGTACTCAGTATTCTTTTTTTGTTGAACCTAAACCATTTGTTGAAGTGTTTCTTTTAAGAATCTAGTACTTTGTTTGCTGGTAGAAACTCATATGGAAATTAGATATTGAATAACCAAGAACCAGTAATTATTGTGATTTCTGTGCAAGAGTAATATGACTAGTTGTGTTATTATAAGTTTGAATTTGTTAAATTTTGTTGCGTATCAGAATTGAAAATCACGTTTGCTTGCGAGGTAAAATCATTATCGGACATTAGCTAATTGGTTATTGATAAGTAAAGAACGATTCCCAAGTTTACCTGCATGTGCGTTAGTCTCATTGTTGGCATTTGAATTCTTTTGCAACTTCAAATCTTGTTCATATTTTTGAGGGTTTGATGTTGAGCCTTGTGCTCATCAGCCGCCAGGCCCTGAATTTGGGCTCAATCATGAGGCTCAATTCTGAAAGTTCTTCGAACAAAGTCCAAGACTTTTCTTTGTTGGACCATTAGTTTGTTGGTATTACTTTAAGTATTTCTCATGTAATGAATTAGTTTTCCCTCATATAATCCATCCTAGGCAGTTGAAATAGAACCTTTAATTATATCTAGTGTCAATAAATTAGATCATCAACTGGGTTGAAGATGAGCAACATTACATGATACAAATAATTTAAGGCCCTTCATAACTTTAGTTTGAATGCCCTTTTAAAATAAAATCGAGGTGCGCCATGCCAAACAAAAATGACAACTGCGTGGTCCTCATTTTAATTAAATTTCAAATCAACCTTAGAATTCAGGGCGTGCCATTTAGCCAATTCTATGGCCCTCGCAAAGTTAAGACGCATAGTTGCTTTAGGCGAAAATTGTAATAGTATTACTTTCTTAAATTCGGGTGCACATTTCATGTGACCCAAATCCAAATCCCAAAACGTTGAATAAGATGTGTTTCGGATTGCGGGTGCATTTCATGTGACGCGATCTAAAGACATATAAACGACGTTCAATATTCTTTTAAAAAAATTAATTAAAAGTGGTAAATAAGAAAAATGCATATAGGTTAAAAAATATTGTAAATCAGATAAGTAGGCCAAATATAACAGTTGAGCAACCGTGCTAGAACCACGGAACTCGGGAATGCCTAACACCTTCTTCCGGGTTAACAGAATTCCTTACCCGGATTTTTGGTTTGCGGACTGTAATACAGAGTCAATCCTTTTCCTTGATTCGGGATTTTAAACCGGTGACTTGGGACACCATAAATCTCCCAAGTGACGACTCTAAATCTCAATAAAATGAATCCCGTTTCGATTGTCCTTTAATTAGAAAAACTCCCTTTATTATACCCTCTTCCGGGGGTAGGTAAAAAGGAGGTGTGACACTACCATCTTATCGTCTCTCTCATTCTCTACACTAGTTATTCTCTCATTCAAGGCTTCCTTCTCTTGTTCAAGATTAGATATGGTCTCATTTAAGTCCACTACACAGACCACTAGATCATCTCTAGATTCTTGGGCCTCTCCTAGTTCTATGGTCAGGATCTCCTTATCATTTCAAGACTATAGTAGGCATCAATTAGGACATTTGATGAAGACCTTAGCTTCTTAGAATAATAGGATTTAAGATTTCTCTGAACATCCCTGAAGTTTTCCCCATTGTCTTCATCTTCATCATCATCATCATCTGACTAGGCCATCTACGTGAACAGTGAATCATACTTCGTTGCTTCAGTTTCCACTGCCATCATGGAACTGTTTTTTGCATCTGATTCCCTTTCAGATTCACTCGAGGAACCTCCCCAAGCAGCAAGATCCTGCTTAACGATATTGTGTGCAGCACTTTTTTGATTGAATCTTTTCTTTGGAATCGAGTTCCTTTTACCTGCTTTGTCAGGATTTTGCTTGTATTGCTCATGTTTCACGAGTGGACAGTCTTTGATGAAATGCCCTGACTTTCCACATATATGACAGAAGTCCTTGTTCCTTATTTTACTTGAACTGCCCCACTTTGGTATGCCACCATTTCTTCGAATCATTTTTTGAAATCTCGTAGTAAGATAGGCTATGTCACTATATCCATCACTTGAATCACTGCTTTCAGTCTTAAGCATCAGGTTCTTTTCCTTCTTAGGCTCTCTTCTTTCACTATCTTTCTTTCTTTTTATCTCGTATGTTTTCAGATTACCAATCAACTCATCCATGGTCAGAGTCTGTAGATCTTTAGCTTCAGTGATGGCATTTACCTTACTTTCCCAAGACCCAGGTAGAACACTGAGAATTTTCCTTACAAGCTTGTTTCTGGGAATGACATCTCCAAGTGAGTAAAGCTCATTTATAATGGAGGTGAATCTTGTGTGCATATCTTGTATGGACTCATCATCATTCATCATGAAGAGCTCATATTCAGTGGTGAGCATGTCGATCTTGGATTGTTTGACCCGAGTAGTTCCTTCGTGTGCAGTTTATAAAGCTTCCTATATTTCCTTGGCAGTATCACAAGCTGATACTCTGTTGTACTCATCAGGTCCTATGCCACACATCAAAATTTTCTTGGCACGATAGTTCTTTTCTACAGCTTTTCTGTCAATGTCATTGTACTCTCTTCTCCATTTCGGCACCGATGGTCTTATTTCTTCAAGTTTTTTTATGGGAACATGTGTACCATCACAAATGATGTCCCACGGCTCTAAATCTTCTGCCATAATGAAATCATGCATCCTGGTCTTCTACCAGCCATAGTATGACCATTGAATCTGGGAGGTCTATAGGTTGATTGTCCTTCTTCAAAGCTTGGTGGAGCAGCCATTGAGGATTCTTCCTACGTGTTGGCCTGATAGGAAAAACCTGCTCTGATACCAATTGTTAGTTTATATGAGTCCACCAGACTATAGAGTACCTATTACTCTATAAGATAATACGTAGAATGCAGTAAAGAATGAATGTAAAGAAGGCCAGAGATTTTCTACGTGAAAAAATCCCACACAAGGGAATCAAAAAAATAGGACCTACACCTGTAGGATATAAACTCAACTAACTTGTAATCTACTTATTACAAGCCACTTTGAAAATACCCTATTGAAAAGACTTCAAACTAACTTGTGATGCACCACTACAAGTCACTCTATAACTCTCCTAGTTACACAGGATTTAACTTATGACTATCATTAGTCACAACATAAACTCAGAAGTTTACGAATTTGATTTATTCCCAACACAACACTTCTAAGAAAGTAAACTAGGAATTACAATGACGAACAAATAACAAGATTACAAATCAACCATGGATGTACATAAAAACATTTAGAAACTGATCCTTAGTGGAGTTGTCTTCTTGTTCTTGACACAACAGTGACTTCAATGCTGTATAAAAGCTTTTTCTTCTCGATAGAATATCACCGAATGCACAAGTGATGGTGTGTCTTGTACTAGGCTATTTTATAACAAAAGATAGCACAATGCATAGTGATGTCAACTCTTGGTGTACGTTTCTTCTCAATGAGAAGTGACTGTTGTACTATCTGCACAACCACTTTTGGGCAGTTGCGTTCCAGCTGGATAGTGGACTTTGTACTTCTGTCAGGATGCATCATAGGACCAGGTCCTAGTTGTGTTCCTCTCTTGTGACAGTTATTGATCTACTATGTATATCATGTGGGCCAGGTTCTCTATTTGGTTCTTTATGATAAGTTTGTTAGATCATCAAAACATAAGCCGCATAGGACTAAGACATTGAAAACCCATCATTTAATCAATGGAAATTATTATTTCAGAGGTAATAAACTGAGTAATTAAGTTGACCAATCACCGTTGGCTTGCCTGACAGTTCCATTATGCGTCATCACGATTATAGTAGGTTTTGGGTCATGATGACTTTGTATCAGAGCGTTAAGTTCACTCAGGTCTCACGAGTCACGATCAAGTCTAGTAGAGTCCTACAGATCGGTACATAGATGTATGTACTTATCTTCGAGATGTTACATGGCTGTTAGGAGCACTTCCTTTCTTGATTCCTCTTCGTGCTATTTGATTCCTTTGCAGCTTATGCCTTTAGTTCCTTCCTAGTCAACCTCATGCTTCGTGAAAAACTTGTTATCAATTGGGAATAGAGGATTTGTAGTGGTACTACAGACGTGGTGCAAGATGTTTTTCCCTGCGTGTTCGGGCAGGCTATTGTCGTTGCCTTGCAAAAATATGTGTTATCATTTCAGCTCGATATTTGTATTTTCTATGGTTTTGAGGTTATGCACATATTGCTATAATATGCATCCGTTATTATCTCATGGTGTTGGTCTTATGGTAGGGTGCTTTTATATGTGTCGAGGTAGTAAATGACTCGAAAGGATGATTTCAAAATGCATGATTTAGAGGTTCGGCATTTAATTCCAACGGAGGAAAATCAATCGGATATGGATGCTCAAGATTTGGTTGATGGAGTAATGAGACTCGATATTTTCGAGCATGGTGGAATTCTTATTCTGTGACGTGGTGTCGCCGTCCTTGTTTGAACGCATTAAGGCTTGCTGGTGTTATGGTCTTCTTGATTTGCTTTCGGGGCGGGATATTGTGAAATGGTGTATGATAGGCGGTTGTCAGGTATGGCGGTATGTAGCAGTTTCAAAATGGAATCGGCGTTTCTAATGCTCCTGGCTCGAGAAAGATGATCTTCGAGAAGGCTTGGAGTTGGTAGAAAATTTATTGGTTCAGCGCTACAGGTAGAGATTTTAATTTGAGGCAACAATTGGGTAGAGAAGAATGAGGAAAGACATGTAGGAGATGTCTTGTGGTGGTTGAATTAATAGCAGGTCAAAATGTGAAGAGCAGAGGTCGAGAAGTCGCTTAAAGGAGATGGTTTAAGCGAAATGGGAGTAGCAGAGTAGCATATGGATTTTGTGGCAGGAAAGCCACTTGCCTTGAGGGAGTATAGAGTGATTTCAGAATCATGGTACAAAGTGATTAGGTCTACGGATTTTATTTGGGATGGTGGCTATTGTACTGAGGAAGAGTGAATATGTTGACATAAGAATTTGCGGAAGCTAAAGGGGAATTTTCATGGTGAGAACACCCAAAACTTCAGAGAATAAGAGAGAGAGAAAAGATGATAAGAAAATATCTGGTGTTTTATTAGCAATAAAAAATTATCCTTTCTAGAATAGTCCACCGTACATATACTTACATAAAATGGCTATGTAAAGCAAAGTGTAAATGTGGCTATCTATCTCACTAATACAAAGCTGAAATACTAGCTATTGGGCTTAGTTGGGCCTGTGTGTATGTCTGGGCCTGTGTGTATGTCAGCACCCCCCTCAAGCTTGGGGTGATAGCACACCAAGCTTGTCAAGTAAAGAATGATGAAGGGCCCCAGGAGGCGGCTTGGTCATAATATCAACAAGTTGGGCAGAACTGGGAACAAAATGCAGAGATATCAATCCTGAATTGAGACTCTCACGTACATAGTGGCAGTCAATTTCGATATGCTTTGTCCTTTCATGGAAGACCGAATTCTTGTCAATGCGTAAAGTAACAAGACTGTCACAATAGATGGGAACAAGAGCAGAAACATGTAAACCAAGATCATCTAGTATCCTGACCAACCAAGACACCTCGGCAACCACTTTTCTGAGAGCCTTGTGTTCTGCTTCAGTAGAACATAGTGAAATAGTAGGTTGCTTCTTTCTTTTCCAGGAGATTAGTGAACCACCAAGGGTAATGTAAAATCCAGAAACGGACCTCCCTGACTCAGCACATGCAGCCCAATCAGAGTCAGAGTAGGATTGATAGAGGTATCAAAAGAGGAAGAAAGAAGAATCCCCAAAGTAGGAGCATTGGACAGATACCTCAGAGCATGGAGTGCAGCAAGCATATGAGGAACTTGAGGAGCTTGAAGGAACTTACTTAAATGTTGAACATAAAAAGATATATCTAGTTGGAGAAAGTTGAGTTTGCCAATAATTCTTCAATAGGTGCTAGGATCAGTTAATGGGGCACCCATATCAGCAGGCAGCTTGATAGAAGTATCAATAGGAGTCACAACAGGGAAAACTTATGATAGTAGTACTCTGCCAGCAAGTCCTGTGTGAATTTCTGTTGGTTGATGATGTATCCTTCAGGACATTAAGAACTTCTAAACTAAGGAAAAAATGGATTGTCCCCAAATCCTTTATTTTGAATTGTTGGTCAAGAAATAGTTTAACACTATCCAATTCAACAACATCATCCACAACTAGTAATATATCATCAACATATACAACTAGTACAATACGAGAAGTAGAAGTAGACTTTATAAACAATGAGTAGTCATTCATGCTAGAAACGTATCCTCTCGTAGACAAAGCTTCAGACAATTTAGAAAACCATTGTCTGGATGCTTGCTTGAGGCCGTATAAAGATATTTTGAGCTTGCCTACGAAAAGAAGAAGAACCAGTAGAAGAAACATGCAGCCCAGATGGGATCTTCATGTAGACTTCCTTATGGAGGTCACCATGGAGGAAGGCCTTATTTACATCAAGTTGATAGACAACCCAGTTCCTCTTTATAGCAAGGGAAAGAAGGCACTTGATAGTAGTAAATTTGACAACCGGGGAAAAGGTTTCATTGTAATCAATTCCCTCCTTCTGAGTATCACCCTTAATGACTAACCGTGCCTTGTACCTCTCAATAGAACCATCAGATTTCTGTTTGATTTTGTACAATCATTTTGCAAGGGATAGCCTTTTTGTTAAGGGGAATAGGTACAATATCCCAGTTGTTATTAGCTTCTAATGCTTGAAATTCTTTTAGCATGGCCTCCTACCAAGCAAGATTAGAAATAGCCTGTTGATAGTACTGAGGCTCATGCAAGTGTAATTCTGTGGAGGACATATGAGGAGGTGGATGTGGTACTCTAAGGGATATTCTAAGAGGAGGATCAGATGTAGGAGGATTGGAAGGAGATGGGGCGGAAATGAGAAATGGTAAAGAGTTGGTTCCGACGCCCGGCACAAGTCTTATATATTGTTTAAACGAAAGCTGTAAAGTTTGGTTAAATTTGGACGTCATTTGACGTGTTTTGAGCTAGAAATCAGAAACTTGATGTTTCATGTAAATTGGAAAGAAATCATGGGTATTGAGACCCAAATTGATGATTCATGATGTTATTTGGGCGATTTGATCGCACGGATGAGTCCGTAGTATGTTTTTGAGATTATATGTATGTTCGGTTTAGAGCCCCGAGGGCTCGGGTGAGTTTTGAATGGGTCCCGGGAGGTCTTAGGCTTAGAAATATTTTGAGGTTACAGGTTCAGGATGTTGTAGGCCCCAGCGCGCCCACGGTTAAAACCGCGCGGTTAGCGCTGGAAGCCGCGCGGTCGCGATACCTTTCTGCGCGGTCTGCGTGGCTTGGGTTCAGAGAGCCATTGGCTAAGTCGACCAGTGCGGCCGCGCACCAAATCAGTGCGGTCCGTGCTGGGAGATTCAGAGAGCAGGACTTGGGTCCATTCAACCAGCGCGGCCGCACACAAGATCAGTGCGGTCCGCGCTGGGTAGTTTCAGAGAGTCATTTTCTTCCCTTCCTCAGCGCTGCCGCGGTGCATCTTTGAGCGGTCTGCGCCAGCCTTCAGTAAAGTATATAAAGTCGGGATTTTCAGTCATTTTTCACTTTTTTCAAAACCCAAAGCATAAGAGGCGATTTTTCAAATGATTCTCTTTCTTCAAAACGATTGGTAAGTGATTTCTAACTTATTTTCTTCATTCCTTAACTTCTTTAAACATAATTTCAACTTCAAAACTAAGATTTTAATGGGGAAATTTAGAAATTTAGGGTAGAGCCTAGGGTTTCTAAAATTGGGGGTTTAGACCTCAATTCGAGGTCCGATTCCAGAATAAGTTATATATCTGAGTTCATGGAGGAATGGGTAATCGGGTTTTGGTTCGAACCTCGGATTTTGACCACGTGGCCTGGGGGCATTTTGGGAAATTTTGAGTAAAACCTTAGGAAATTCATTTTCATGCATTCAAATTGATTCGAGTAGCATTTGTTAATACATTTAAGTAATTTGTGACTAGATTCGAGCGGTTTGGTGGTGAATTCGAGGGGTAAAGCTATACTAGAGGCTTGAGTTGAGTTTGGAGCATTTGAGGTAAGTGTTTGATCTAACTTTGGCTTGAGGGAATAAGATTAGAGTGTTGTTTGCTAATTGCTAAGTGTTGAGTACGGTGTACATGCATGGTGACGAGTATCTATACACCAATGTCTAGCATGACTGTGGGTCCTTGTTTGTACTTATTCTGATTTTGTTATGACTCTTCCATGTTAGTTGATGAATTCTATGTGCTGTGAAGAGTATGGGGACTAATTATGAATTGTAATCTCTTTGGAGCGTTGGCTCGAACGATAAAAAAACTATTGAGTAAGAATGAAAGAAATAGAAAGAGATATGATTAATCCCATGCCGGGATGGTTTGTGTATATTGATTATCTCCCTTGCCGGGATGTGAAGGTTATTGTTGTTGCTCCCTTGCCGGGATCTAGCTATTTACTTGTGTTTTTCTTTGCCGGGATGTTTCTTATTATTTGTCTATCCCCTCGTCCCGTTTGGTTGTGATTACTGTTTGGGTGAGGAAGAGTGATAATGCACGAAGGGTCATTCCGTACCATGTTTTGAATAATTATGCACGAAGGGTCATTCCGTGCCATGTCGTGAATATTTATACATGAAGGGTCATTCCGTGCTACATTTTGATTGGTAATGCATGAAGGAACATTCTGTGCCATGAAATGGGAGTTGATGTGAGGAAAAGCATGAAGGTTAATGTCGTGCACTTTATTTAAATGTTTCGGTGAGAAAGAGAGTGAAAGCACGAAGGGTGGTGCCGTGCAACTGTTGATTGTCTTGTTTTTCCTTTATAGTTGTTATTGTACAGTTTCATTTCCCTACCTGTTGATTTTATATCTGAACTGCTACACCCCCATAGCATGCTCCCATCCCTCTTAACTGTGTAGGTTCTGTATATTTTCCGTCTATTGCATATATCTGTACAAGTTTGTTTGTTAGTCCTGTCTAGCCTCGTCACTACTTCGCCGGGGTTAGGCCAGGCACTTACCAGCACATGGGGTCGGTTGTGCCAATGCTACACTTCTGTGCTTTTTTGCACAGATCACGGTACCAGAGCAGCTTTTGGACCACAACAATAGTTGACTGGGAGCTGTCTTCAGTCCAGGGACTTTCGAGTTACCCTAGCTGACGTTCGCAGGCTGGAGTCCCTTCCTATTTTATTCAGTTTGTTATCACTTGTGCTGAAGCAAACAGTATTGTACTTTGTTCAGACCTTGTATTTAGTATTCTATAGATGTTCGTGAGGTAGTGACTCCATTCATGGGTAGAGGTTGAAGTTGAATTCCCGTATTTGTTTCAGTTTATTTATATTTAAGACTTCCGCTTTTATGGTAATTGTTTATCTGTTTCTAATATTGTCGATGCTTGCTAAATGCGGTAACTGATAATTGGCTTGCCTCGCTCCTATTAATAGGCGCCATCACGACTCCCGAGGGTGGAAAATCCGGGTCGTGACAAGTTGGTATCAGAGCACTAGGTTATGTAGGTCTCACTACTCACGAACAAACTTGGTAGATCCTGAGGGATCAGTACAAAGACGTCTGTATTTATCCCCCAGAGGCTACGGAGTTAGGAAAATTTCACTTTTGTTCCTTTTTGTCGTGCGATTATATTTCTCAAATACTGATTGTCCTTCTATTCTGTTCTTTCATAGATGGCGAGAACACGTGCTTCTTCTTCTACCGCACAGCAGCCTGAGCCTCCAACGGTAGCTCCTACGAGGGGCAGAGGGCGAGGCCGAGGCCGTGCCGCAGGCTGAGGCAGGGGCAGAGCTCAGCCCCGGGCAGTAGTCCCAGAGGTGGAGGCTCATATTGATTATGATGAGGAGGTTCCAGCCCCAACAGCTCTGGTAGGCCCAGCTCAGGTCCCAGGAGGATTCATGGTCACCCCAGATCTTCAGGACGCCTTGGTCAGACTAGCAGGCTTTATGGAGAGCGTCACTAGAGCGAGTTTGCTTCCAGTAGCACCAGCCACTTCTCAGGCTGGAGGAGGAGTTCAGACTCGTGCTATACGTACTCCGGAGTAGGTAGCTCCCCAGGCTCAGGTTCCCATGGTTCAGCCGGCTATGGCAGTTCAACCGGGTATTACGGCTCAGATCGGCGATGGAGCGGCTATGTCCATGGATGCTTTGTGGAGGCTTGATAGGTTCACCAAGCTCTTCACCACCACATTCAGCGGTGCTTCTACAGAGGACCCACATGATTTCTTGTTCAGCTGCCATGAGGTTCTTCGGACTATGGGTATTGTGGAGACCAACGGGGTCAACTTCGCCACCTTTTGTCTAGCAGGATCCGCCAAGACTTGGTGGAGGGACTATTGTTTATCCAGGCCAGCAGGGTCGCCATTACTGACTTGGGATCAGTTTGCAGAGTTGTTTTTGGAGAAGTTTCTCCCAGTTACTCAGCGAGAGGCTCTCCGCAGGCAGTTTGAGCGCCTCCAGTAGGGCACTATGACAGTCACATAGTATGAGACCTATTTTATTGATCTGGCACACCATGCTATTGTTATACTCCCCACCGAGAGAGAGAGGGTGCGGAGGTTTATTGATGGGTTGATTCGACCGATCCGTCTCAAGATGTCTGTGGGAGCCGGGAGTGAGATTTCTTTTCAAGAGGCGGCCAATGCGGCCCATAGAGTTGAGATGGCTCTTGCACGAGGAGGTAGTCAGGGGTCGGATAAGAGGCCTCGTCATTCTGTTAGGTTCAGTGGTACATCGTCTGGAGGTAGGGATTCTTATGGCAGAGGCCATCCACCGAGGCCATTTCAGTCAGCACTCCAGGTATCTCATGGTACTCCAGGCGGTGGTGGTTCTCAGAAGCATTATTCTGACCAATAGCGCATCAGTGCATCGCCACTTCAGAGCTTCCGGGAAGGACATTCAGGTCGGCAGGGCCAGCAGTCTCACCAGCCGAGGGCTTGTTATGGTTATGGTGACCCGAGTCACATTGTCAGATTCTGCCCTCGAGCCTCGGGTAGTTCTCAGCAGCAGGGTCTTCGCCCCATGATTCAGGCACCAGGCGATGCACAGCTTGCCCAGCCAGCTAGAGGCGGGGGTAGGGATCATAGAGGTGGAGGTAGAGACCGTAGAGGTGGATCTCGGACCGCCAGAGGCAGGGGTCAGCCAGTAGCCGAGTGTCCCAGAGACATGGCTCAAGAAGGTGGGGCCCAGGCCAGGTGTTATGCTTTGCCAGCCAGGCCAGAGGCTGAGTCCTCAGATGCTGTTATTACAGGTACTATTCTAGTCTACGATAGAGATGCTTTAGTACTATTTGACCCTGGGTCTATATATTCGTATGTGTCATCCTATTTTGCATACCTGGTTATGCCAGTGATGCTTTAGTTATTCCTGTTTATGTATCTACACCGGTGGGTGATTCTATAATGGTCGACCGAGTTCATCGTTCCTTTGTGGTAGTGTTTGAGGGTCTAGAGACCCGTGTTGATTTATTGCTCTTAGACATGGTGGATTTCGACGTTATATTGGGGATGGATTGGTTGTCCCCGTATCATGCTATTTTGGATTGTCATGTCAAGACCGTGACCCTGGCTTTGCTGGATTTGCCCCGTTTAGAGTGGAGAGCGACCCCAGGTCATACCACCCGCAGTGTTGTTTCATATATGAAGGCTCGACGCATGGTCGAAAAGGGGTGTTTAGCTTACTTGGCATATGCTCGCGGTTCCAGCGCAGAGGTCCCTTCTATTGATTCTGTTCCTATTGTTTGGGAGTTCCCCTAGGTTTTTCGTTCAGACCTGCCGGGTATGCCGCCCGACAGGGATATTGATTTCTGTATTGATCTGGCTCCGGGCATGCAGCCCATCTCTATTCCGCCATATCGCATGGCCCCGCCAGAGTTGAAGGAGTTAAAGGACCAGTTATAGGATTTGCTGGAGAAGGGTTTTATCAGGCCTAGTGTTTCCCCTTGGGGTGCGCCGATATTATTTGTAAGGAAAAAAGACAGTTCAATAAGGATGTTCATTGATTACGGCAATTGAACAAGGTGACGATCAAGAATAAGTATCCTTTGCCGAGGATTGATGATTTGTTCGACCAGCTTCAGGGTGCGAGAGTGTTTTCGAAGATAGACTTGAGATCTGGCTACCACTAGTTGAGGATTAGGGCGTCCGATGTCCCTAAGACAGCATTTCGCACCCAATATGGACACTATGAGTTTTTGGTCATGTCATTTGGGTTGACCAATGCCCCAGCAACATTCATGGAGTTGATTAATCGGGTATTCAGTCCGTACTTCGACTTGTTTGTGATAGTCTTTATTGATGATATTCTGGTGTACTCCCGCATCCAGGAGAAGCACGAGCAGTACCTCAGAGTAGTTCTTCAGACCTTGAAGGATAGCCAGTTATATGCTAAGTTCTCGAAGTGCGAGTTCTGGTTGAGTTCGATTGCATTTCTGGGTCACGTTGTATCAGCAGAGGGTATTTAGGTGGACCCGAAGAAGATAGAGGCAGTCAAGAACTGGCCTAGACCAACATCAGCTACTGAGATTCGGAGTTTCTTGGGGTAGCAGGTTATTACCGTCGGTTCGTAGAGGGATTTTCATCCATAGCAGCCCCGATGACTAGATTGACCCAGAAGGGTGCCCAGTTCAGATGGTCAGACGAGTGTGAGGCGAGCTTTTAGAAGCTCAAGATAGCTCTGACTACGACACCGATATTGGTTTTGCCCATATTCTCAGGGCCTTATACAGTTTATTGTGATGCTTCCCATATTGGGCTTGGTGCGATATTTATGCAGGATGGCAGAGTCATTGCTTATGCTTTGAGGCAATTGAAGATCCACGAGAAGAACTATCCGATGCATGATTTAGAGTTGGCGGCCATTGTTCACGCCTTAAATATTTAGAGGCATTATCTATATGGTGTGACGTGTGAGGTGTACACGGATCACAAGAGTCTTCAGTATCTGTTCAAGCAGAAAGAGTTGAACGTGAGGCAGAGGAGATGGTTGGAGCTATTGAAGGATTATGATGTCACTATCTCGTATCACCCGGGGAAGGCCAATGTGGTGGCAGATGCATTGAGTAGGAAGTCCGCCAGCATGGGTAGTCTTGCTTATATTCCGGTGAGCTAGAGACTGCTTGCTTTGGATATTCAGGCCCTGGCCAATCGATTTGTGAGGTTGGACATTTCTGAGCCTAGCAGATTGTTGGCTTGCTTGGTCGCTCGTTCTTCATTATTGGAGCGTATCCATGATCGGCAGTTTGATGACCCCCATTTGTGTGTCCTAAGGGACACATAGCAGCGTGGAGGTGCCACAAAGGTGACCTTAGATTATTATGGTGTTTTGAGATTGCAGGGGCTAGTTTGTGTGCCCAATGTCGATGGGATTTGAGATTCGATCTTAGCGGAGGCCCATAGTTCTCGGTATTCTATCCACCCGGGCGCCGTGAAGATGTATCAGGACTTGCGGCAGCATTATTGGTGGCATAGGATGAAGAAAGATATTGTTGCATATGTGGCTCGATGTTTGAACTGTCAGCAGGTTAAGTATAAGCATCAGAGACCTGGTGGTTTGTTTCAGAGGATTGAGCTTCCCGAGTGGAAGTGGGAAAGGATTACCATGGACTTCGTTACCGGACTTCCGTTGACTCGGAAGAAGTTCGATACGATATGGGTTATTGTTGATAGGCTGACCAAGTCAGCACATTTCATCCATGTTGCAGTCTCCTATTCATACGAGAGGTTAGCCGAGATTTATATTCGGGAGATTTTTTGCCTTCATGGTGTGCCGGTATCTATCATTTTGGATCGGGATACGCAGTTTACCTTGCGATTCTGGAAAGCGATTCAGCGAGAGTTGGGCACCTAGGTTGAGTTGAGTACATCATTTCATCCCCAGACAGACGGTCAGTCCGAGAGGACTATTCAGATATTGGAGGATATGCTCCGAGCCTGTGTCATTGATTTTGAAGGCTCGTTGGACCAGTTTTTGCCCTTAGCAGAGTTCGCCTACAACAACAGCTACCAGTCCAGCATTCAGATGGATCCATATGAGGCGTTGTATGGTAGGCGATGTCGGTATCTAGTGGGATAGTTTGAGCCGGGAGAGGCTCGGTTGTTGGGTACAAACTTAGTTCAAGAGGCCTTAGATAACGTCAAGATCATTCATGAGAGGCTTCGTTCAGCTCAGTCTAGACAAAAGATTTATACAGACCATAAGGTTCGAGATGTAGCTTTTATGGTTGGTGAGCGGGTATTGCTCCGAGTGTCGCCTATGAAGGGCGTGATGAGGTTCGGGAAGAAGGGCAAGCTTATCCCTAGGTACATTGGCCCGTTTGAGATTCTTGACTGAGTGGGAGAGGTGGCTTATAGACTTGCATTGCCACCTAGCTTATCCGTTGTGCATCCAGTTTTCCATGTATCTATGCTTCGGAGGTATCACGGCCATCCTACCCATGTGTTAGACTTCAGTACCGTCCAATTGAACAAGGATCTGTCTTATGAGGAGGAGCCGGTAGCCATTCTAGACTGGCAGGTTCGACAGTTGAGGTAGAAGAGTTTTCCTTCAGTGCGTGTCCAGTGGAGAGGTCAGCCTCCTGAGGCATCGACCTGGGAGTCCGAGTCTGATATGCGGAGCCGTTATCCCTATCTTTTTCCCGACTCAGGTACTTCGTTCTTTTGTCCGTTCGAGGACAAACGGTTGTTTTAGAGGAGGAGAATGTGACGACCCAAAGGGTCATCACCTGTATTCCTACTCACTCTTTACTTCTGAGGCCGTGAAAACCTCACTTGCGGGTTGCCTCGACTTGTGTGCGCAGTCCGGGTGCGTAGCCGGAAAGTTTAAATGTGAATTTGTGGGAAAGATAATAAATTTTGATGTTTTAATTGATTAAGTTTGACTCCGGTCGACGTTTTGAGCAAACGGACCCGGATTCGTGATTCACAGTCCTGGAGGGTCCGTAGAAAAATATGAGACTTGGATGTGTGCCCAGAATCAAATTCCGAGGTCCCGAGTCCGAGTAATGAATTATTACGTGAAATTTGTTTTCTGGAAATAATTAAGAATGGGAAAGTGGTATTTGTTTAGAAGACTATGTTGTCGGGCTCGTATTTTGGTTCCGACACCCGGCACAAGTCTTATATATTGTTTAAACGAAAGCTGTAAAGTTTGGTTAAATTTGGACGTCATTTGACGTGTTTTGAGATAGAAATCATAAACTTGATGTTTCATGGAAATTGGAAATAAATCATGGGTATTGAGACCCAAATTGATGATTCATGATGTTATTTGGGCGATTTGATCGCACGGATGAGTCTGTAGTATGTTTTTGAGATTATATGTATGTTCGGTTTGGAGCCCCGAGGGCTCGGGTGAGTTTTGAGTGGGTCCCGGGAGGTCTTAAGCTTAGAAATATTCAGAGGTTGCAGGTTCAGGATGTTACAGGCCCCAGCACGCCCGCGGTCAAAACCGCGCGGTTAGCGCTGGAAGCCGCGAGGCCGCGGTACCATTCTGCGCGGTCCGCGTGGCTTGGGTTCAGAGAGTCATGGGCTAAGGTCGACCAGTGCAGCCGCGCACCAAATCAGTATGGTCCGCTCTGGGAGATTCAGAGAGCAGGACTTGGGTCCATTCAACCAGCGCGGCCGCGCACAAGATCAGTGCGGTCCGCGATGGGTAATTTTAGAGAGTCATTTTCTTCCCTTCCTTAGCGTGGCCGCGGTGCATCTTTGAGCGGTCCGCGCCAGCTTTCAGTAAAGTATATAAAGTCGGGATTTTTATTCATTTTTCACTTTTTTCAAAACCCAAAGCATAAAAGGCGATTTTCCAAACGATTCTCTTTCTTCAAAACGATTGGTAAGTGATTTATAACTTATTTTCTTCACTCTTTAACATATTTAAAATAATTTCAACTTCAAAACTAAGATTTTAATGGGGAAATTTGGGAATTTATGGTAGAGCCTAAGGTTTCTAAAATTGGGGGTTTTAGAACTTAATTCAAGGTCTGATTCCAGAATAACTTATATATCTGAGTTCATGGGGGAATGGGTAATCAGGTTTTGGTTTGAACCACGGGTTTTGACCACGTGGGCATGGGGGCATTTTGGGAAATTTTGAGTAAAACCTTGGGAAATTCATTTTCATGCATTCAAATTGATTCGAGTAGCATTTGTTAATACATTCAAGTAATTTATGACTAGATTCGAGCGGTTTGGTGGTGAATTCGAGGGGTAAAGCTATACTAGAGGCTTGAGTTGAGTTTGGAGCATTTGAGGTAAGTGTTTGATCTAAATTTGGCTTGAGGGAATAGGATTAGAGTGTTGTTTGCTAATTGCTAAGTGTTGAGTATGGTGTATAGGTGACGAGTATCTATACACCAGTGTCTAGCATGACCGCTGGTCCTTGTTTGTACTTATTCTGATATTGTTATGACTCTTCCATGTTAGTTGATGAATTCTATGTGCTGTGAGAGTATGTGGACTAATTATGAATTGTAAATTCTTTGGAGTGTTGACTCGAACGATAAAAAGACTATTGAGTAATAAATGAAAGAAATAGAAAGAGATATGATTAATCCCTTGCCGGGATGGTTTGTGTATATTGATTATCTCCCTTACCGGGATGTGAAGGTAATTGTTGTTGCTCCTTTGCCGGGATCTAGCTGTTTACTTGTGTTTTCCTTTGCCGGGACGTTTCTTATTATTTGTCTATCCCCTCACCCTGTTTGGTTGTGATTACTGTTTGGGTGAGGAAGAGTGATAATGCACGAAGGGTCATTCCGTGCCATGTTTAGAATAATTATGCACGAAGGGTCATTCCGTGCCATATCGTGAATATTTATGCACGAAGAGTCATTTCGTGCTACGTTTTGATTGGTAATGCACGAAGCAACATTGTGTGCCCTGAAATGGGAGTTGATGTGAGGAAAAGCACGAAGGTTAATGTCGTTCACTTTATTTGACTGTTTCGGTGAGAACGAGAGTGAAAGCACAAAGGGTAGTGCTGTGCAACTGTTGATTGTCTTGTTTTTCCTTTATAGTTGTTATTGTACAGTTTCATTTCCCTACCTGTTGATTTTATATTTGAACTGGTACACCCCCATAGCATGCTCCCCTCCCTCTTAACTGTGTAGGTTCTGTATATTTTCTGTCTATTGCA
The DNA here is from genome assembly GCA_026770625.1 of Nicotiana glauca. Taxonomy (NCBI): domain Eukaryota; kingdom Viridiplantae; phylum Streptophyta; class Magnoliopsida; order Solanales; family Solanaceae; genus Nicotiana; species Nicotiana glauca. The sequence continues at coordinate 43,054 of MU682428.1, forward strand.
TATATCTGTACAAGTTTGTTTGGAGTCCTATCCAGCCTCGTCACTACTTCATCGGGGTTAGGTCAGGCACTTACCAGCACATGGGGTCGGTTGTGTTGATGCTACATTTTTGTGCTCTTTTGCACAGATCATGGTACCGGAGCAGCTTTTGGACCACAGCAGTAGTTGATTGGGAGCTGTCTTCAGTCCAGGGACTTTCGAGGTAGCCTAGCTGACGTCCGCAGGCCGGAGTCCCTTCCTATTTTATTCAGTTTGTTATCACTTGTGCCGAAGCAAACAATATTGTACTTTGTTCAGACCTTGTATTTAGTATTCTATAGATGTTCGTGAGGTAGTGACTCTAGTCCTGGTAGAGGTTGAAGTTGTATTCTCGTATTTGTTTCAGTTTATTTATATTTAAGACTTTCGCTTTTATGGTAATTGTTTCTCTGTTTCTAATATTGTCGATGCTTGCTAAATGAGGTAATTGTTAATTGGCTTGCCTAGCTCCTATGTAGGCGCCATCACGACTCCCGAGGGTAGAAAATCCGGGTCGTGACAGTGAAGGAAAGGGAGTGGTAGAAGAATTAGTGGAGAAGGGAAAAATATGCTCATAAAAAACAACATCTCTAGAGTATAAGATAGATTGAGAGGACATATTAAGTAATTTGTATCCTTTCTTCCCACAAGGATAGCCAAGGAAAATGGAAGGGATTGCTCTAGAATAAAATTTGTCTCTACTATATGTAGGAGATGTAGGAAAGCAAAGGCATCCAAATGATCTAAGATGATCATAAGAAGGTGAATGGCCATGTAGTTTCTCAAAAGGGGATATGTTGTTAAGGGCAGTAGAAGGGAATCTATTGATGAGATATGTGGCTGTAAGGACACATTCACCCCAGAATTTAGTAGGCAAGCTGTATTGAAATAATAATGCTCTGGAAGTTTTTAAGAGGTGTTTATATTTCCTTTCCACAATACCATTCTGTTGTGGTGTGTGGGGAATAGTGGTCTGGTGCAGAATTCCTTTAGAAGAAAAGAAGGATCTGGACTCTAGACTAGAGCCTAGTTCAAAGGCATTATCAGACCTGAAGGTCTGAACTGAAGTGTGGAAATGATTCTGCACTATAGAGGTGAAGGTTTTGAGTACAGAAAGGGCATTACTTTTGCTATAAATTACGTGGGTTCAGGTTACCCTAGAGTAGTCATCCACTAAGGTTAGGGGTGTTCATGATTCGGTTTGGATTGGGTTTTCCCTAAAAAGAAACCAAACCAAGTAAGTCAGTTTTTCAAATATTAGAACCAAACCAAACCAATTAAGTCGGTTTTTCTCGATTCGATTTATGTCGGTTTTTCGGTTTTTTCGGTTATTTATCGTTTTTTTCTTAAATAAAAAACATACACTACCAAACACATATTCCGGCGACCACATTTTCAATGTAACACTATCAAATCAATTTCCCTTTGAGAAATCTATTATTTACCAAGATATATTTATGATAATTGAATCACATAGTGATGAATAATTTAAGGACTCAATTAAAAATATGTTATTTTTAACACGAAATGGATTCTTACACTAAACAAAAGAAAACTACCAATCAAAGTAGAATGTAAAGGTAAATAACTATATTAAAAGTGCAAACTATTAACATTTATCATAAATTTTTTGAAACTTTGTATAACAATATACATATATATATATATGTGTGTAATAATAAATTTGAAATAGCTACTCCTATAGTCGGTTTGGTTTGTTTTTTTAATTAAAACCAAAACCAACCAAATTTGATCGATTTTTAAAATTCAAAACCAAAACCAAACCAAACCAAAAAGTATCGATTTTTTTGGTCAGTTTGATTTGGTTTTCGGTTTGGTTCGGTTTTTCGGGTTTCAATGAACACTCCTAACTAAGGTAATGAAATATCTAAACTCATTATATGTGGTAGTGTTATAAGGTCCCCAAATGTAAATATGGACCAATTGGAAAGGAGCAATAGATTTAGTAGTGCTATCAAGGAAGGGCAACCTTTGTTGTCTTGCCATAGGACATATAGGACAGAAATGATTGTTTGGAAGAGATTTATGAAGAAATAAAAGGAATAGATTTCATTCTATTGTAAGGCACGTGACCCATTCTTTGATGCCAAAACAAATCTGTTTTATTAATATCAATAGATGGATTACATGGGGGACTAAGGGGAAGGAGATTGACAGAATTGAAAACAGGAGAAACATTAGGAACAGAACATGAAACAGTACATGAAACATAAATTGGAAAGGAGGAAACTAAAGGACTATCATCAAGATGAAGAAAATACAATCCATTGTCAGCCTTACCAATTCCCAGTGGCCTCTTCAGAGAAGGGCCCTGTAAGAAGCAATGAGAAGCAGTTAGAACTAGAATGCAATGAAGTTGTAAAATAAGCTGATATATTGAAATTAAGTTGAACTGAAATGATGGGACAAGCAGAACATTGTGTAACACAATATCATATCTAATTTATAAAGATCTAGTAGATACAACTTTTACTTTATAGCCATTTGGTAGAGTTATTAAATAAGGTCTAGTTAATGGTTGAAGATTGTGAAGAAGATATTTGTGAGGTGTAATGTGATTAGTAGCCCCTGAGTCTAGAATCCAAGTGTCAACAGTTAATTGTGAAAATGCACAAGCATGAAAATCCACAGAACTAACTACAGAACTGCAAAACAAACCTGCAAAATGGGTATATGCATGATTGTCTCCAGAGCGAGAACCACTTGAGATACCAGAAGAAATGTGTGACTGCTTCAGGAGAGTGAGAAAGTGCTGATATTGTTTTGTAGTCAATCCATAGTTGACAGGTGAAGGTTGTTCCATAAATGAGGTCAATGGAGTAGAATTAGTACCCTCAGCTTGAACACAGGAAGTCGATCTCTTGTTTTTGGTGAACTTGAAGTCATAAGGAAAACCATGGAGTTTATAACATTTTTCAATGGTATGACCTAATTTTTTGCAATATCTGCACATCATGGATTGTCCAGATTTCTTTAACTCAAAATGAATCTTTTGATTGAAAGATCTTTGCCCACCATGATTTTGTGAATGGGTTGCGTCACACCTCCTTTTTCGCTACTACACCCCGTGAAGGGTATAATAAAGGAAGTTTTTCCAATTAAAGAACAATCGAAATGGGATTAGTTTATTGAGAGATTCAGAGTCGCCACTTGGGAGATTTATGGTGTCCCAAGTCACCGGTTTGAATCCCAAATCGAGGAAAAGTTTTAACTCTGTATTACAGTCGCGAACCAGAAATCCGAGTAAGGAATTCTGTTAACCCGGGAGAAAGTGTCAGGCATTCCCGGGTTCCGTAGTTCTAGCACGGTCGCTCAACTATCATATTCAGCTTATTTATCTGATTTTAATACATGTTAAACCTATGAGTAAATTTTAACTTTTAACCGCTTTTATTCAATTTTTAAAGAAAGGTGAACATCGTTTAAAACGTGTCTTTGGATCGCGTCACATGAAATGCACCTGCAATCCTGAAGACATTTTATTCAACGTTTTGGGATTCGATATGGGTTACATGAAATGCACACCCGAGTTTAAGAATGTAATGTTATTAAAATACGCGCCTAAAGCAACTAACGCGTTATTATCTTTGAGGAAGGTCGTGAAGTTTGCTGAACAGCCCGTCCCGGATTCTAAATAATTTAATATAAACATTTAAAGAGGGCCCCGCACTTTATGCATTTTTGTTTGGCGGGGCTCACCTCATTTATTTTTTGAAGGTCGACCTAAAGCAAACTACAATTTTCTACTTAATTTGTCTCTAATACTAAAAGAAGAAACCCTAATTAATTAGCATGTTTGAGAGGTCCAAAATCCTATGATTCAATTTCGATCAATTAGGCCCAGTGACTGAACAAGCAAAGCAGGCTGAGGAGATAACATTTTTGTTGAAAAAAAGAACTGGGTTGCCTGGGCGTGTTACAGGCCCAAGGATCCAAGGCCACTTTCTTTAGAGCCTATTATTGCTCTACTAGGCCAAATACACGACTAATTCAACTCAGAGGCATACCAATTTCAAATAATCTATCTTAAACAAACTCAAGGATGCTCTGAAATTTGGAAATAAACAAGCTGCTACTTCGAAATATTTTTGCTACCTATCATGCCATTTTCAATTCATTCCTCTTAAGTGAACTTCTTTAAATTGCAGTGTGAATCAAACATAAGTGAACTAAACCAAAGAATCAATTTGACTTTATGCCTTTATGATTGTACATGCTGATTTAAACTTCAATTATAACCGATAGTGTTCTAGCTGAAATCTCTAAGTAATGTCACCTACAAAATTAAATCAAACAAACCTACAAATAACAACGATTATCCAAACAGCATTTCCAAAAACCAGTCCTAGTTCGTGTCATTTTTTAAACCTTATGAGTTAACTAACACCCAAAATTATTATACTAAACCCAAGCACAATACTAATAGTTCAAATGAGAAAACACAAGCCTGAAGCTCATCTATCCAATACATGTCCAATACAGCCCAGTTTTATTACATAATCTAATACTAAAATCCATTGTACAGTCCAAAATCAGTCCAGTTATACAAACGACACAAAATTTCAAGTAAACATGACTGTTTTACACATTAAAACCAAACAGAAACAAAATGAATTCAGAGATCAACTTCAAACAGCACTTTACTTGATTTCCATAAGCTTGAGGGCTACAGAACATGTACCTGGATGTTCGAAATGTAAGAAGAAGAAGAAGAAGTCAGCAGCAGAAACGAGCATAGATCAAATGCAGCCCAGAAAAGTTCAGCAGCCCATAAATGTTTTAAAAACCAAAAAGAACCAATAGATCTACCCAAAACAGGACCAAATAAATCAGAAGTGAGCCCAACACATCAATACACTCAACAGATAACCCATAGTCAACTTGAACTAATCAGATCCAACGCACAGATGATTCGAATTGCCTTCAAACTTCAGATTTTGAACAGAAACAGGAAAATTCAAGTGGTTTTTGATCCTAACTAAGCTAGAAAGTTGAATTCAATACTGGAATTTGAAATCGACCTAAGGAAAAACTAATGTAACAATTTTTTTATTTTATTTTCTGTTGTGTTTGTATTTTTTTCCTGAAGGTCTAAAAGAGTTTTTGAATTTCAATTTCAAATTTAGCTGATGGAAACTATAGACTATTTTTGGGGGGAATTTTTTGGAGGTTTCGACCTCGATCATGGCAGTATACACTGCCTTTTATAGGCAAAATGAGAGCAGCACTTAAATTTTCTATTTACACTATTAGTCCCTCTTTTATTTATTTAGTTTTAACCAAATAGTCCCCTATTTACTGACTTGTTTCTCAAGCTTACCCACTTAAAATCTGAGCTTTTAACTAAAACCCCCTTCTAGGAGCTTCTAGTAGTTTCTGAATTTAGTCCCTAAATAGATTTCCCTAAATTACCCTTTTCACTAGCCTGAATTTACTAACCCACCCCAACCTTGTTGACTAACCATGGTTAAACAATCATTTAGCAAATTTTAGTCAGTTAGAACCAGGTTCAAATCCAAATCCTAAATCTAAACTAACTACTGAGTTTCAAGTTACCAATTACCATTAACAATCAAACTAACTAATCAAGTAACCATAATAAAATTAGTAAAACTAGAATATTAATCAAACTTAAACTAATCAAACTTCCAAACCTAGAATACTAACTACAGATTAACAAAAGAAAGTATGCTTAAGAGAAACATAACAGAAAATTCATGCTATTGCATATATCAACAGAACAGAACAAATTATTGACTCAGAAGTGCAGACAAAACCTAAACTAATTACTTGAAATTATAACAAAAATGAAAAGAACTAATTAATCAATCATGAAGCAACACAGACATGGGAGAAAACACAACATTAACAGAAAAACTCACTGGTATAATTTCTAAAATCAGGCCACTTCTCAAATTCGAATTAGCCCCTCTCCAGTGAGATTCGAGTGCCAATGATGATGAACTCAACACGAGGGAGGCGAGGGGGCCACGTGGTGTCAATTTGGTGGGGTTTGGAGAACTTAGGGTTTTGGCAGAAAACTTCAAATTAATATTCGTGAAGTTTCGTTTAGATTCGAGGGACGGGGCTTGGGGGGTTTGAGAGAGGAGAACAAGACAGTTCTATGGTGTTAATTTGGACGGGATTGGGTCACCTAGGGTTTTGGCCAGAATCCTTTGATCCAAGATTCGACGAGTTTGGGTGGGATTCGAGGGGAACCGGTTGTGGATTTGTAACGAGGAGGAGGAAAGGAGTAAGGGGTGTAATTTTGGTTGTGTTTGGAGACTGGCTGCCGCCATGAGGCGATTTCCGGCGGTGAAACACGGCGGCATTACAGGGTCTGTACATGGAGTGAAGAAGACGAAGGCTTGGGGGTAGGGGTGATCCGACCATTAAATACGAAGATTAAACCAGTTCCCAGACGTTGGATCAGAGATCCTCGACGGCTGGGATTAACGATCATCGAAACAAGGTCGTTTGGTTAAGTAACGGGGTGGACCGGGTTGGGTACGAATGTGGGCCTAGACTGGGGTGTATTGTTTGGGCTAAGACCGAATTAATTATAAATGGCCCAGTTCCGGGTCCTTCAAGACAAGCCCTCTTTTCTTTTTAATAGCTTTCTTTTCTTTTTCTTTTCTTCTTTTTCTTTTGTTTTCTTTTGTATTTATATTTTCTGATTTTATTAAATGCCAAATCAATAAATAAAAACATAAATTGACTTCTAAAATTATATTATTCAATTTCCAAATACCATAATTCCTAATTAAACGTAAACCAAGACAATTAAGACTATAAATGCCAAAAGAACCAATTTTTGCTATTTTCTTTATTTTTAAAGTAACTTTACTACTAATTAATTCTAAAATGTGAAATTAAATCCTAAATACAAATGCCAAGTATTTTTTTTTGTATTTTTTACTAATTAAAATGCACAAATAAAATGCAATCAATTAACATAAAATGTCACCAAAAATCCACAAAATTGCAAAATAATGAAAGAAATCATTTTGTTTGAATTTTTAGGAATAATTCATATAGGGCAAAAATCACGTGCTCACAGCTGCCCCTCTTTGCTCGGAAAGACAAAGTGTTTTCGGGCAAAGATAAATGAGTGGATACGAGCGATTTTTGCCCGTTCGAATACTCCGTATGAAGCATTTTTGAAAGATTTGACCGCACCCTGCTTCTGAGGTTGCCTACATATCCTTGGCTAAAAAGGAATCAGGTCAGTGTAGTTCGGGAAGGTTTGATAGCTGGGACTACCAGGAGCTGTGTTTTCATTGCTGTTGCTGCTGCTACTACTTGCTGACCTTCTTATTACACCAAGTCAAAATAAAAAAAGTTAGACTAAGCTATGAGCTATGAATTACAAAAAGTCCTATCTATGTCTTGATCTTGCGGTTCTTGTTGCCTTGAACTTGTATCCTTCCTATGGAAGTCTTACGTTGCTGCCTTGAATTGTGATCGAAGATGTTTTGCCCTTCCTTCGAGTGATGCTTGACTGCTGAAATTTAAAATATATGTCTCTATTCTCCAGGCGGGCTCCTGATTGCTGACACTAGAAAAGTATTCACTTGTTCTCTAGGTGGGCTCCTGACTTCAACAAAATAGACAAACAAAGAAAATTTTCTACCCCAGTTTGGTGGCTGGGCACATCATGTTATCAAATATTAGAAATTGAAAGCTAAAATTTGAATTGTACTTCCATTTTTCTCCAGGTGGGCGCCTGATTGCTGAAACTTGAAATGTATTCCCTTGTTCTCCAGGTGGGATCCTGATTGCTGAACTTGAAATGTATTCCCTTGTTCTCCAGGTGGGATCCTGATTGCTGAACTTGAAATGTATTCCCTTGTTCTCCAGGTGGGCTCCTGATTGCCGAACTTGAAATGTATTCCCTTGCTCTCCAAGTTGGCTCCTGACTTCAACAAAATAGATAAAAAAAGAAAATTTTCTGCCCCAATTTAGTGGCTGGGGCACATCATATTATCAAATATCAAAAATTAAAAGCTAAAATTTAAATTGTACTTCCCTTGTTCTCTAGGTGGGCACCTGATTGCTGGACTTGAAATGTATTCCCTTGTTCTCCAGGTGGGCTCCTGATTGCTGAACTTGAAAAGTATTCCCTTGTTTTCCAGGCGGTCTCCTGACTGCTGCACTTGAAATGTATTCCCTTGTTCTCCAGGTGGGATCCTGACTGCTGAATCTTGAAATGTATTCCTTTGTTCTCCGGGCGGGCTCCTGACTTCAACAAAATAGAGAAACAAAGAAAATTGTCTTCCCCAGTTTGGTGGCTGGGCGCATCATGTTACCAAATATTACTAAAAATTTGAAAGCTAAAACTTGAATTGTACTTCCCTTGTTCTCCAGGTGGGCACCTGATTGCTGAACTTGAAATGTATTCCCTTGTTATTCAGGTGGGCTCCTGATTGCTGAAACTTGAAATGTATTCCCTTGTTCTCCAGGTGGGTTCCTAACTGCTGCACTTGAAATGTATTTTCCATGTTCTGCAGGTGGGCTCCTGACTTCAACAAAATAGGCAAACAAAGAAAATTTTCTGCCCAGTTTGGTGGCTAGGTGCATCATGTTACCAAATATTACTAAAAATTTGAAAGCTAAAACTTGAATTGTACTTCCCTTGTTCTCTAGGTGGGCGCCTGATTGTTGAATTTGAAATGTATTCTCTTGTTCTACAGGTGGGCTCCTGATTGCTGACACTTGAAATGTATTCCCTTATTCTCCAGGTACGCTCCTGACTGCTGCACTTGAAATGTATTCCCTTGTTCTCCAGGTGGGCTCCTGACTGCTGAACCTTGAAATGTATTCCCTTGTTCTCCAGGTGGGCTCCTGACTTCAACAAAATGGACAAACAAAGAAAATTTTCTGCCCTAGTTTGGTGGCTGGGCGCATCATGTTACCAAATATTACTAAAAATTTGAAAGCTAAAACTTGAATTGTACTTCCCTTGTTCTCCAGGTGGGCGCTTGATTGCTGAACTTGAAATGTATTCCCTTGTTCTCCAGGTGGGCTCCTGATTGCTGAAACTTGAAATGTATTCCCTTGTTCTCCAGGTGGGCTCCTGATTGCTGAAACTTGAAATGTATTCCCTTGTTCTCCAGGTGGGATCCTGACTGTTGCACTTGAAATGTATTCCTTTTTTCTCCAGGTGGGCTCCTGACTTCAACAAAATAGACAAATAAAGAAAATTTTTTGCCCCAGTTTGGTGGTTGATTAGTGCTTGCTTTTCCCTTACGGAGAGTTCCTCCGAAACAAACAAATTTTTCTGCCCCTGTTTCAATCAAAGAAAAATCTTGTCAGTTTAAAATGGTGGTTAGTTGATGGCATTCTTGCTGATGATGTCCCCGGTGTCGTGTTTTGCTTTGACCTGCGTCCCTGAACTGGCCCTGAACCGCTTGACTTTCTAACTGACTTTCAAACCCTCATGACATTTGACTACCCGAGTGTTCTACACCTATACTGTTGTTTTACACCTCTGACCCCTTTATCTGAACCTTTACGTCCCCCGTGACATTACTAAACCATTCCACCAATGAAACTTCCGGTGATTCCTTGTATCCTACATTACATCTTGTTGTCTTTAGTATGCTCTGACCACGCTGTGCTTTGCAATTTTGGAAGTTGGTAGTGAGCTTTGAAATCCTTTCTCATTTCCTTGTAACAAGACTGACAATGAAATATCTAAGAAAAATAAAACCCAGAATAAAATGAAATGCAATGACTTTGCGAGCTAACAATAAGAAGAATCCAAAATAGGATGACTACTAAAAAGGGAGAAAGTAAAGAAACTTATCTAAGTGGAATAGCTGGTACCAATGATCATGAAATGCATTTCGGATTAATCGGTCCAATCTGTCCAACCAACCAGCTTTCAGTTGCCATACTTTGTTGCCCCAGAATTTCCATACCCTGATTACTTTACCCAAACCTTGACCTTGTTCTTCCTGCGGTGCCTCGAAACAGTTTTCCACCAACAGACCTTTCTCATTTGTTCACTTCTTAACTCACTTACGCCTCAAGGTGCCTGTGAGGGTTTTCACCAATAAGACTCTCTCATTTTAATTTCTCTCAACTCTCGTTGCCTTACGGTGCCCGTGAGGGTTTTCACCAATAAGAATCTCTCATTTTTTATTTTTTCCTACTTGAACCATAGTGTTGTCCCTGCCATGAATTACCTTTACTTGCTTGACTTGGTATTTCTCGAAAACTTATCAAAAGGTCTTTCTTTGAACCGTAATGTGGGCTTTTGGATGGAGTTTATAAAGAAAAGATATGAAAGGCTCAAAACAATTCAAATGGGTTAAAATTACAACTTTCAGAATCAGATTTCTCACAGCAAGCACAACTTCTGCCCTAGTTTCTTGCTTTGGGGCTTTTGGATTTTTGTTTTGATGGGACCGAACCGTGAGGCTGCCTACGTATCCTTAAAAGGAATCAGGTCGAACGTAGTTCATGTGAATACTTTCATTGTTGCTACTTTTCTTTTTATTTTATTTTATTTTCTTCTTTTTTCTTTTTCTTTTTTTTCTTCTTGATTTGTTGTTTTCTTTTCCTTTTTCTTCTCTTTCCCTTTTTATTTTCCTCTTCCTTTTCTTCTCTCTCTTTTCATTGTTTTTTTTCCTTCACTTACTTTCCACGCTTGTGTTTATGATCTTTGTTACTGATTCCAAAAGAGGGGTATAAAAGAAACTAAATAAGGCTCAAAGGGGTAGCAAAGGATAAAGTGTTTAAATAGCATAACAAAATGCCTTCGTCATTCCAATCTCCAAAACATGCCAAGTACAAAAAAATACAATTGAAACAAAGAAAATCATAAATAATATCTCATGACCGTATCAGAATTGATAGCTATTTCAACACATTTGCCTTCTATGTTTGTTAGATACAAAGCTCCATTGGACAACACTCTCATCACGATGCACGACCCCTGCCCATTTGGGGCGAACTTGCCTTTGGCCTCAGCCTGATGTGGAAGAATACGCCTTAACACTTGCTGGCCCACTTCAAACTTTCGTGGGCGCACCTTCTTATTATATGCTCTAGCCATTCTTTGTTGATACAACTGACCATGACACACTGCCGCCAACCTTTCTCATCGATTAAACTCAATTGCTCCAGACGGGTTTTGACCCACTCATCATTATCATATTCCATTTCATCATCGCACTCAATTTCTTGTATTATTATTTCAGAATTGGATTGGCTTTTAAGACTGGTCCGAAGAATCCTCATGCATGTCATGTCATTGAAACCAACATAAAAGAACTGTACAAGAAAGAAAAAAAAAAGAAAAATGAAACTATCAGGAATGAAGAAGGGAAATTGCATTTCATTGGAATTGAAAGATACCAAGGTTTAACACAACCAAATGGACGGAACATAGAATCTGAATCACAACCCTGAAATAATCCAGACAAGTAAAGAAAATCAAAGCCCACTACCAAAACTCCTTCCGAGTAGGAAGAGGAGTAACTTCCCAATTGTTGATCTTCACATTTGTCCTGACAAAATGCACCTCTTCGTCACCAGAACCTACCCCAATTTCCACCATGTTCACTTCATCAATTAAACTTTGGATCCTCTCAAATCAACTCCTCATCAAAGACAACCACAGGCCTTGGAACTGCTGACACCGGATGCTTCACTGCCCCTGACTTGACAAAAGTCCTGAAGAGGTGTGGGATAGGCCTAGAGGGAGTCCATGCTTTCTTTTCCAACTTTGTAGCCTTCTTCGTATCATCCCCTGTAGGCTTGAACCCCAGACCAAATGTACCCAGATTTTTACGTAGAGATACTGGCTGCACAATACCTTGCAAAGATGCACCCAAACCTTTACCCGACATAAAACCATACTTCAACATCTCATTTGCTACCATGCAGATCGAAGGTGATAACCTCGGCCTTGAAATGCATTTCCCTTTAGGAATCTTTCCGACAGACATCATTTCAGAAGTTTGATAAGCTACAGGTCCTTGATCATCTCCATCCTTAACAAATGGAACAGATGAATCTTCATGAGAGGATAAATCCTCTTCCCCACGCACAACTATCTCTTATTTGTCCCACTCAAATTTCACCATTTGATGTAGCGATGATGGCACTGCCTTAGCCGCATGTATCCAAGGCCTGCCCAATAATAAATTATACGGGGCAACCACGTCTAGCACTTGAAAGTCCACACTGAAACCAATTATCCCTACCATGAACTCAAGCGTTATATCTCCAGCAGAGCTTTTTCCTTTCCCATCAAGACCTCGAACACCTACACTGCTCATGTGGATTCTTTCGGTGTCGATCTTCGACTTTTGCAAAGTGGACAGAGGGCAAATATTTGCACTGGAACCATTATCCACCAATACTCTGGTGACAAAATAATTTTCGCACTTCACCGTGATACACAGAGCTCGGTTGTGTTCCGCACCCTCTATAGGAAGGTCATCATCCGCAAAAGCGATCCTATTTGCTTTGAAGATCCTGCCAACAATATTTTCTAATTGATTTACTGTGATGTTATCAGGAACATGTGCCTCTTTCAAAATCTTCATTATGGCCCTGTGATGTTCATCTGATTGTGTCAACAAAGATAGCAAAGAAATATTAGCTGGATTTTTCCTTAATTGTTCAACAATGGAATAGTCTTGCACTTTCATCTTTCTCAAGAACTTTTCAACCTCCTCCTAGGTCACTGATTCCCTTACTGGAATTTGGATACCTTTGAAGGGCTTGGCCTTCCTTAGTTATTTGGAGGTAAGACATCCTCTGAAATGATTCGATCCTCTGATCTCAACACATTCTTCCTCCACTTCTTTACCTTTGTGTCTCATTATTGCTCGTTTGCAGTTTCCCGGGACATCCTTTGCCTCAGCCGCTGGCAACTGAGTCGTTGATTTAATAACAACAGGGGTAGAGGGAGACGTTTTCACAACTACAACAGGCTTGCTTGGCATCCCTAATACCACCAACTTTGGCTTTTTCCGACTTGCCCCGACATCATTTGAAGACCCTTCTGCAAACATCACACGTTTTCTAGATAGCTCAACTTGCTCTACACCCTTAGCGGGTTTTTCAATTTCAATGGGAGGCCCGAGATAAGGAGTGCACCAGTATGGATCCGAGGTCTTGAATGTTGGTTTTGTGCCATAGTATTGGGCATCAGGAACTTTGGGCAAGATTTTACTAGAAGATAGTAGGGTGTTGGCATGGGGAGGAGCTACAATAATGGGAGTAGTTAATGACATGCTTGTATTGGCGGGTGGAGCATGAAAAGGCTGGGACAAAATGCTAGGGTAACTGTGGCAAGGGGTAAAGCCTGGGGCACGTTGGGAGGAGAGTCCAACGACATTGGGAATTGGGGATTGTGATGTTGGTGGGATGGAAGCAGGACTTTCGATGTAGTTGGTGGGGAATGAGGGCAGAGGGTGACTACTAACCCAAGCCTGGTACATCTCCTCTATCTGACGTTTCAACCTTTGGGCCTCTTCTTTCAACTCAATTTCCGATTCGACAGCACCTATGTCCGATCCCTTACTAGTCATGGTTGTCTTGCTGTTTGACCTAGCGTGCATGGATGACTTGCTCGAATGACACAAACTAACCACCTGCCTTGACTCAATATAACAAAATAAAGCCATCACATTAGCGTTAGGGCATTTAACATAAGATAATCTCACTTTATGTGCAATGCACCTAGCCATAGCTATCGGCTCTAAAATGACTTCGAGGGTACAAAGATCAGTTGGCATCATCCCAATTTGCTCATTTCAACCCTCTCCTTTCTTTTCTTTCCTCCCTTCTTTAGCTCGCTCATTTTCCATCCCCTTTCTTTCTGATTATCGCTCTTTTTCTTCCTTCTTATTTCTCACCTCCCATAATTTCACCAATTTTTCTTTCTTTTTCCCTCTTTTTTTTTCTTGATTTTTTATCTTTTTTTTTCTTTTTCCTTCTTTTTCTTTTAATACAAAAAATAATTCGATCGAACCCTATGTAGGTTGCCTACGTATCATGACCTCGCATGAATCAAATCTTTGCGTAGTTCTGGAAGATCGAGAATAAAGCAAACAATCTATCATTCTCTTTTTTTATTTTTTACCTTAATGACTACTCTGATGAGAAAAGAGAAATAAAAGATGCAAAACCCTTCTTTTTTTTGAATTTTCTAGACTTAATGTTTTATAACCTATTAAGGAAATATTATAGAAGAGAAAAAAAATTAATTTTTTTTAAGAAGGAAATCTAAAGAATAAACCACAAAAAAATATTTTGGATTTTCACTTGATGTCCCGATGCAGGATTAAGCAATAAAAAAGATAAAACAGAATATTTTTAGATTTTCAATTTAATTTCCTAAAGGAAGAAACTTTAAACAAAAGATAAAGTATGTTCTTTTTCTTCTATGTACAATATCCTAAAGCTATAATAAAAAAATAAAAAATTTCATTAATTTCCAAAGAATAACCTCAAAAGAAATTTTTTTTTTTTTTTTTTTATTGACACCTTGAAGAGAGCTTTGAAAGAATTACTAAAAGAAAATTCTTTTTTTGTTTGTTTGAATTTTTGGTCCCAATATACATCTAATTTCCTAAAGAAAAAAAAATTACCTCAAATTTTTTTATCCATTTCTAGAATTAGTATTCTAAAGAAAACTTATAATGGAAATATAAAATGCAACATCTCCCTTTTTTTGGATTTTGAATTACACCAAACCTTGTCAAATATAAAATAAAAAGGTACAATGACAAAACTTGACATCACTGTACAAAACTTAGAAAGTAAAAGGCGATATAAAAAAAACATACTCAAAAATAACTAAAAATAAAAATAAAAATAAGTCTCCTTAAGCAACTCTTGAATGCAGCGGTCTAGTGGATTGCCAAAAAAAAAAACCTAAACCGGTGGATTGCTAAAAAAAAAAAAAAAACCTAAACCCGTTCACACGCCTAGAGTGAGAAGCTCTGGCGATTTTACTATTCTAGAGAGAGAAAGTTGCTTTTTCTTCTCCCATGTCCTCGCCGGCCGGCGGCCAGCCACCGCCTGTGGCTGTGCTGCCCCCCCAACCGCCCCCAATAATTCTCAATCATTGCCTACCACTGAAAACGACCAAAAGCCTATGAACTATGCACAAGCAGTGAAACCTGCGTCGCAAACTAATGCCATGCACGAACGTGCTCCAGCAATTGAGCCAATTCCACTTCGAAGAGCTCAATTTTTCCAAGGCCAACCAACAGTCTGCTTTACTGAAACTGAGGTTGAACGTATGAACTTAATTGAAGGGCTGCAATATGCAGTTGTATGCAAGTTTTCTTATGGATGACCTGAAATTAACGAGTTACGTAGAATTATTCCTATTCAATATGGTATTAAAGGTGAGTACAACATTGGATTTCTACGTGAGAGACACATTCTTATTAGATTATCATTATGGCAAGATTTTGTCGATTTTTCCTCCAAAGGTGTTTATTATATTAAAGATAAATATGGGGAGGAATTCCAGTTGAGGACCTTAATTTATGATTCAAAGTTTAAAGCTGGGGAAGAAACACCCAAGGTCATGGCTTGGATATCTTTTCCCAACCTGTTACCAACTTACTTTGTTAAAGAATGCTTATTTTCTTTAGCATCTGCAGTAGGTAAACCTTTACACCTTGACCAAGCCACAATAAAGAAAACAAGACCAAGCTGTGCGAGAGTTAAGGTCCTGATTGATCTTATGGATGATTATCCTAAGAAAGTACGAATGGACATTGTTAATGAAGCTGCTGGTGAAGTTAGAACTGAGTGGGTAAATATTAACTACGATTATTTACCCAAGTATTGCAAGGAGTGTAAGCTGCAAGGTCATGATATGCTAGAATGTTGGAGGCTACATCCTGAACTTATGGCAACAAGAAGAGAGGAAAAACAACATGTTGCAAATGGTAATGGACAAGAAAAAGACAAGTCCAATGGTCCAATGATGATCTTATCTAGTGGCAAGGTAGTTGGCAATGTGGGTGCACAATAGAAGGAGGTAAGGGATAGAAGGAATCAAGTGAAGGATCAACACACTGATGAAGCAAAAGACAATGGAAAGGACATTATACCTATGGAGAAACAAGCAGATTTGATACCTCAGCAGGTACATACAACCAACAAATTCGCAATACTGGAGATTGAGAATAGTGAGGATAATGCCAATAAGCAATTGGATGTGATTGGTGAACAGGTTGACCAAAATAATTCACATATACCACAGAAATCAAGCATGTTAAATCCATGAGCACAAACTTATGTGCCTAAGTCTCCTGGAACTGACAAAAAGAAAAATGGTGGAAGAAATAAAGAACTAGTGATACCTGCTGCTAGTTCTACCCCTGTTATCATGAACAAGCAAAGAGAAAGAGAAGAATTAAGGAGTAAGGAAAAGAAAAATGCTGAACTACAAGCTAAAGAATCTATAGCTGCATGGGTAAATAGAGCACTCAAGGGTAATATTGTCACTACCAATACTTCAATACAAGAAATTCCATCACAAGATACTAGAGTAGACATGGCACTTGCACTTGAAACTGACAAGGATCATATGGAAGACTCAGAGTTTGAAATTTTCAAGAACAAGGAGAATTCAAATTGGAAGGGAGGAAGTTTATGGGCAGACCAAATTAAAGAAGACAAAGAAGAAGGGGAGATCCCTGAAATGATGCAAAGTGAAGAAGAAAATGGAGGAGACAAAGAAGAGGATCAAAGTGTGAATGGAAAAGTCAAAGATTCAAAAAAATCTGAAGATCAAGGCTTAGTACCTTCAAATGATGAAGTTGATGTACAGCAGCAAACTAATGTCAAAACAGCTGAGGATGTGGTAGCTAAGGAGTTAGATGGCAATAACATTGACCCAGGTGGAACTGGACAGGATAAGAGAGAAGAACATGCTGAGGATTTTAGTGCAAATTTGCTACCTCAAAGGCAGCCTGCTGACCCCACCTCAACAACAAAAAATGACAAAGACATAACCAAGCAACAACATCAGCAGATTACTAATATAATACAAGCAAAAAATAAAACAGAAGTAGAAAAGAAGATAATGCAAGAAGCAGATGCTAGCAATTGTGATGTGGTACAGGTTCCTAAAGACATAGGTGACCAACTTGCAAGTCTTGTTCCACATGATGATAATGCTGTGATGGCCCAAGGTGCTATGGAGAAGCAAGGACAAGCTGGCAATGCTGAAATCACTGGAAAGGATATGGATAAAGAGTCAACTGCACAAAACTTCATCAATATTGCTAGGAAAGGAGATCTTTCACCAAGGCATATTGAGCAAGCAAAATCTGCAACCAAGGGAAGAAAAAAACGTATAAAAGATACATCAACTGTTCCAACAGGAGGTGTACAAACAAGGAGGAATGTGTCTAAAAGTCTAAATCAATAATGGAAGCAATAATTTGGAATGTAAGGTCAGTTAATACAATGCAAGTATTTGAAAGACTAATTCTGATGCACAGACAACACAATTTTGAGTTCATTGGGATAATTGAACCTATGCAACAAACTAGTAAATTGGAGAGATATAGAGCAAGAATTGGCATGGCTCAAGCAGTAGTTAATGTGTCAAACAAAATCTGGGCCTTTATAGATGAGCTTTATGATGTGACTATTTTGTATAATATGTCTCAACAATTGACCTTGAAACTATTCCATACAGAAACTCACATAGAGCTTATACTTACATTAGTGTATGCTAAATGTGATGCAATAGAAAGGATAGAGCTTTGGGACTCATTGTATGCTATGGCTATTGATATGACTTCTCCTTGGCTAGTTGGAGGAGATTTTAATGTTATATGGGATGAGGAAGAGAAGTTTGGAGGATTGCCTGTACACTTAAATGAGATTGATGATTTCAAGCATTGCATCAATACTTGTAATTTGTCAGATTTGGGTTTCAAGGGGAGTATCTACACTTGGTGGAATGGAAGATTAGAAGAGGATTGTATCTTTGAAAGACTTGATAGATGTTTGGGTAATATGGAGTTGCAGCAAACTTTTCCAGGTCTTGAAATTACTCATTTATCCAAGATTGGATCAGATCACTGTCCAATGCATTTGACATGTGATATTGAGGCTCCTCCTATTAAGAAGCCTTTTAGATTCCTAAATTTTTGGACTAAACATGATTCATTTAAAGATGTGGTGAAAGAAAATTGGAGTGCTGATTTTGCTGCAAATCCTTTCATTTTATTCAACTACAAGCTTAAAAAATTGAAGAAAGCATTAACATCATGGAGTAGAGCTACTTATGGAGATATATTTCAAAAGATTGCAAGTCTGGAAGAAGTAGTACTTGTTCATGAGAGACAATTTGAGGCAGTACCTTCTCAGATGAACAGGGAAAGATTACATAAGGTAAAGGCAGAATTGATCAGGTATCTTGCTGTGGAGGAGGAGTTTTGGAAGCAGAAAGCAGGTTTCTCATGGTTTAAAGATGGTGATAGGAATACAAAATTCTTCCATGCTCAGGTAAGGGGTAGAAGGAAGAAACTTCAGCTGAAAAGGATACAAAATAACATGGGCACTTGGTTAGATGAGGAAGAAGAAATTGCAGAGGAAGCTGTCAGATTTTACCAGGATCAATTCACAGAACCAGTGATTCCTTCATCCTTTCATATCATTGATCATGTTCCAAATTTGGTGGATGGGGAGCAGAATGCAAAACTCACAGAAGTACCAACTAAAGAAGAAGTGAAAAAGGCAGTATATGGGCTAAATGGTGACTCAGCAGGAGGGCCTGATGGATTTTCTGGGGCTTTCTACCATGCATGCTGGGACATTGTGGGAGAGGACATTTATGCAGTGGTTCTACATTTCTTCAGTGGTCAACAATTACCAAAGTGTGTGACACATACTAACTTGGTCCTGTTACCAAAGAAGAAAGAGGTGACTATATTTTCAAACCTAAGGCCAATTAGCCTTAGTAACTTTGTTAATAAAATCTTTTCAAGAGTTATTCATGAAAGATTAGTGGAGTTACTACCTAATTTGATCTCAGAGGAGCAGGCTGGATTTGTAAAAGGCAGGAGTATAGTAGAGAATGTATTGCTCACTCAGGAAATCATTACTGATATCAGGCTTAGAACTAAAGTTGGACCTAATGTAGTGATTAAATTAGATATGACAAAGGCATATGATAGACTGTCTTGGTTATTTCTAACAAAAGTGCTAAGGAAGTTTGGTTTTTGTAAAAGGTTCATTGGTATGGTGTATGATCTGATAGGGAATAATTGGTACTCAGTTTTGATAAATGGCCAACCAAAGGGTTTTTTCAAGTCAACTAGAGGTGTGAAACAAGGAGATCCCTTGTCTCCAACACTTTTCATCCTAACTGCTGAGGCTCTTTCTAGGGGTCTAAATTCATTGCATCAGAATTTGTACTTCTGTGGATTTGGACTGCCCAAGTGGAGTCCAAAAATAAATCACCTAGCTTATGCAGATGACACTATAATATTCTCATCATCAGATGCCACATCATTAAGATTGATAATGGAGGTCTTGCAGGTTTATGAAGCTGCTTCTGGGCAACTAGTGAACAAAAGCAAATCTGCAGTTTATATGCATCACCTTACTGATCTTGAGGTGGTGAGGAAAGTTGAAAGGGTAACTGGCATTGGAAGACAGGAATTTCCATTTACTTATCTAGGGTGCCCTATTTTCTATGCAAGGAGAAGATTTGATTACTACCAGCCAATGATTACTAAGGTGCTTGATAGACTACAATCATGGAAAGGGAAATTACTTTCTATAGGAGGCATGGCAGTTTTAATATCTAGTGTACTACAAAGTCTACCAATACACCTATTATCTGCTGTTAATCCCCCAAACTATGTTATTAACAAGCTCCATAAGATATTTGCACATTTCTTTTGGAGTAATTCAGTGGGAGGTAATAGTAGACATTGGGCCTCATGGAATACTCTTTGTATGCCTTGTGATGAAGGTGGAATTGGCTTCAGATCACTCCATGATGTGTCCAAGGCTTTTTTTTTGTAAACTATGGTGGAATTTCAGAACTAAACCTAGTCTTTGGAGTGCATTCATGAGCCAGAAGTATTGTAAAAAATTAAATCCAGTTGTGGTTCCTTGGAGGGAAGGATCTCATATGTGGAGGAAAATGTTAGAATGCAAGGATCTCATAGAGCATCAGATATTATGGAAGCTAAGGATGGTATCTTCTTTATTTTGGTATAATAATTGGACTGGGCTTGGGGCTCTTTATTTTTTGGTTCCTCAGGACTTTGGAATAGATGAAGACATTCAGAATGTTCATGAAATAGTAGAGAATGGAGCTTGGAATGTGGATAAATTGATGCAGACACTACCTGAAGATCTAGCACTACACATTGTTGAAAATATCAGACCTCCAAGCATGGAAAATGTCATTGACACTCCATACTGGATGCTAGAACCCAGGGGTTATTTTTCAGTCAAATCAGCCTGGGAATACCTGAGAAGAAGAGATAATCCTAAAAGAGCATATCAGATGATTTGGGTAAGAGGGCTTCCTTTTAAGATTTCCTTCTTCATGTGGAAGGTGTGGAAAGCTAAATTACC
>MU682435.1:3727-20842 GCA_026770625.1 Nicotiana glauca
AATTCCGAGGTTGTTTACTCAAAATTCCAATCCTAGTTCGTTTTCTCCAACTTAAGGCTTTAAAAATGAGAATTTCCATTTAGATTTGACTCCAAACTTCCTGAATTTTAGTTCTGACCACACACACAAGTCAATATACCTGAGATGAAGCTTCTCATGACCTCAAACTGCTGAATGACGTGTTGGAACTCAAAACGACCAGTTGGGTCGTTACAACCAGATCAGAGTCGAGTAGGTCAAGCAAAGCCAACAGGGATACGAACTAACCTCCCCTCACCAAAACTCATGATTTTTCTTTGGATGCAGACATTTGGATTACGAAAGCATCTGACATGTTATACATTCATGAAATAAACGTTGTTTAGGAATAAAACTCTCAAAAATTTTCACGTTTACCAGCATTTGCTATCCATGCACACCGCGATATTCACTATATCGCAACATCCCCAGCAGTCACAATGTCACAACCTGCTATTAGCTAAGAAATTCTATTACCATTTGCCATTTTATTTTTATTTCTGCATTGCATAAGGCTACCATTCTGCCTTTTGAGACTAAACATTGTTTCCATCTGCATTTTCTACATTGCTTAAGGCTACCATTCTGCCTTCCGAGACTAAACGATGTCTCCATCTGCATTTTCTGCATTGCATAAGGCTATTATTCTGTCTTCCGAGACTAAGCACTATCTCCATCTGCATTTATGCATTGCATAAGGCTACCATTCTGCCTTCCGAGACTAAGCATTGTCTCCATCTGCATTTCTGCATTGCATAAGGCTACCATTCTGGCTTTCGAGACTAAGCACTGTCTCCATCTGCATTTTCTGCATGGTTGAAAGATCGCCGCCTCATTTATGCATGGCTGAAATACCGCCACCTCATTTACACTTGCATGGCTGAAATATCGCCGCTTTATTTACACTTGCATGGTTGAAAGATCGCCACCTCATTTATATTCACATGGCTGAAATACTGCCACTTTATTTTACACTTGCACGGTTGAAAGATCGCCATCTTTATACTTGCACGGCTGAAAGATCACCACCTTCTGCATTGCATGGGCTAAAAGATCGCCAAACACTACATCTCATGGGCTGAAAGATCGCCAAATTGTCCAAAGGTGTCATTGTTCAGAGGCACCATTTTCATAGCCCGAGAACGCCATGCCATGGCCTGAGGACTCCTTTAATCTTTTGCATATCATTATTCAAAGGCATCATTGTTCAGAGGCATCATTCTCATAGCCCGAGAGCATCATTTCATGGCTTGCGAATCCTTTATCATACGCTTCATTTCCTAGGATGTCATGGTCTGAGGACATCATCCTAACCGTCTAAAGACAGCATTCATGGTCCAACGGGAACTTGCATCATGTTTAAATTTATGCACAATACATGCTTGTATTGCTCATTTGCAGGAAAACCAGCGAGTAACGGCCATCTCGGCAGGAGCGACCCTGCTGCAGTTCCCGCAGCCCTATTAGAACTTAATCATTCATCCCAACCTGAATATTGCGTCAGTTCTTGAAAAATTCTCCATCGGTATATTTTGCCGACGGGTCATGAACTACATATGGCCTGATTCCTATAAGACCAGATATATGTAGATAGCTCAAAAGCCAGAGCACGACCAAACCTCTTCAAACCATTTCGTCCGGTCAAAATTGGCCATCATATCTTTACCCAACAACTCTTTCATCCTTTCCGGGTAAAGAAGGGCAGCTGTTGATATCCAATTTTTCCTTGTATTTTTAAATATGCAAAATACCTTTCAAAAATAGCATGTACATGTATATATAAGTATATCCCAGGGTTGCATTATTTTTCCTTAATTTTTCAAGGATTTTTAAATCAATTTACTACCTATTTTATCAAGAAAAACCCAATAATTATCCCCAAAATTATGATTTTGGTGATTCATTTATTGGATTCTCATGTTCATATTAAAATATAACTAAGATAGTTTTCACAGACTTTTACAAATTTATTTGGTATTTTTAAGGATAAAATTACATAATTGCAATATTAGCCATTTTAGGTTTAAATTCGTCTCATATTTATAAAATGGGATCTTATATTTTTAAATTTTTTAATTATATATTATAAATCATTTTAGCACTTTCAAATTTTTTTTAGAAATTTATTTACTATTTTTATAAATTAAATGGGAAAAAAGAGGGTTATTTAACTTATAGCCCGATTTGGCCTTTTAATTTGGCCTAATTAAACCCAATACCCAACCCAAATTAAAACAACCCAAAGACCCAAGCCCGATCCTAAAATCTACCCGACCCAACCCGGATTAAATCTTGGCCGTTGATCAATTTTGATCAATGGTCTAGATCCGCCCTTATCAAATTAAACCAAACGACCCCCCAAGACCCCTAAAATTTTTCTCACTCGTCTCTATCTCTCTCTCTCTGGTTCTCTCTAGAACCTTCCCTCTTCCCTTCCACTCCTATGAGTTTCACTCACCTTCTCCGGCCACCTCCTGGCATGAATCTATGGTGGTCTCACCACCTACCAGCCTTCCATGGTGCATACGCGCTTGTTTGCTGAGGTTTCATGGTTTGACCACGAAGAAGCTTCATCCCGACTTTTTTTATCCAAGTTTTATGGCCATCTCCAGCCTTGCTCCGGCAAGCCATGTCTGTTACGAGCCTGGCTTCGACCCCTCCTACTTAGTTCAACAACTATCCAAGCCTTTCTCACCGTTTGGGTTCCTCTGAAACCCTAGCTTTTGAGGTTCTTCTATTCTTCTTTAGATTTGTTCTAGATTCGTGTTTTTCCTAAACTTTTAAACAATTTTCTGATATTTCTTTCAAAAGTTGTGCTTTCAAAACCTTTATATTTTTTCGATTTAAGGTTTTTCTTTTTCTCTATGTTCTTTATATGTTTCTTTACTGTGCTCTTTATATGTTTCTCTACGGCATTCTTTATATGTTTCTCTACTTTGTTCTTTATATGTTTCTCTACGGTGTTCTAGTTAAGCTTCTTCTAATATGCTTCTCCTATTGTTCTTATTAGTTTTTTCCATTAAGTTTCTTATCAATTCTTCTACTATGTTTCTTTGAATTCCTCTACTGTGTTTCACATGCTGTTATTTTACTATGCTTCTCATGAGTTCCTGCTACTGAAAGAGCATGTCGAAGGTCTCAGATCCTTTCTGAGACCTCTGAATCTCTTTCGACTAGTATCTTTTTTTCTTGATTACTTGTCCTCTCAACTCTGCACTCGATTGATGGTAAAACCCCAGAATTTGGGGGTTCATCCGAGTTTGAGAACATTGGCTATGTGATATGCTTGTTCTTCATCTTTAAAACTGTCTGATTTTAGAAACCCTAACTATTTCGAGTTTCTGAATTTGTTTCATCTGTTGCTCAACTGAGTCTTGAAATCTTTGTTTCAACCTCTGTCTTTTTAAACAATTCTGATTCTCCACTAAACTCTTCTAAGGTCTTTTACACTGGACCTTTTGTATGCTATTTGGTACTATCTCTCTTCTACATTGCTAACCTATGTGACTATCATGCTCCTGTAGTCTATTATCTACTGATTTTGCAATGACATGACATTTTCTTTTAGCTTAGCATGTTTGTGTGCTCTTTATATGTGTTGAACTTCCCTCTAAAATGGCTTTCAAAATTTTGATTAGTTTCAGACTTCCTTCTTTATAGGTTTGATTGATTTCTTTCCTTGTTTGCTGATTTCCGTGTGACTCGATTTAAGTTAAAAACTTTCCTCAACTTTTCTGACTTGGTTCATTCATGGACCAGTGATTACAGAATCTCTGATCCTTGATTCACTGTCTACTAATTTATTTTTCTTACCTTATTTATATAACCATGTATTTCAAAGTTCTGCCTTTAAGTAATTTCTTATGTATCTACCCCTAATTGCCTACTTGGCACAAGATGTTTATTTGATTTCTTTCCTTAAATAGTTTTTACCATTTGAGTCTGAATTGATGTTTATTTGATTTCTTTCCTTAAATAGTTTTTACCATTTGAGTCTGAATTCCTTAATTAAAGAAAGTCTTGTATTGATTGATTTTAATTGATATCCTAGTTCCTTAATTATTTTCTTACCTTATTTCGGCCTATTTTTCACACTATAAATACACGACTATTTCATTAACAAAGCCATCACCGGTAGTCTTTCAAAAACTTACACTTACACTCAAAAGTATTCTCTTTTGTTTGCTTATACTGTGGCATGTTACAAGACCTGTAGCTTGCTTTTTTCTCTATGTTTCTTTAAAACCGGTATGTCCTGATTTAAGTTTCAGCACCACAACAATGTGTTTATTGCTTTTGTATCCCTGTTTACTGCTTATGTATAGTTCAACACTCATTCTAACATGTTGATTTCTTTCTGCGTATTTACTATGAATCAAAATCCCTACCCCCCCCCCATGTATTAAGCTATGGTTTGTGATATGACAATACTACAAATTACTGTCCATGAATCAAACAAGATCATCTGGGATCCTAGCTTATAATAGTGTGAGTTTCTGGCAGGCTTACAGGTGTGCTAGCACTCCCCATTGCTGGGCATGCCTAAAGTCTTCCTTTGCTTAAGCAACTGGCTCTTTGCAATCTCCCTGAACCCCCCTTATGTGTGCTTATTTGTAACTGGTTCCCTATCAATTTCCCCTATTAGCATCCTGTTCTGCACTTGCACATTTTCTTAGTCTTCAAGTTCTACCCCCCTCTTATGAGCCTTGCCTTGGGACCATTTGAGTTCCCTCTGAACTTGGACACTTGAGGGTTGGCCTTTCCGCACTGCATTTGTCCCAATCTGATAATACATTTGGGTGTGAGCATTGCTCAGAGTTCATTTGAGACTCTTAGGGAACTTTGACACACTCAAATGGGAGAAAGGCTTTGGATCATGATCTCATGGAGTTGGTTTACCTCATATTTCAGACATGAAGTTTGAATCAGGCTCTCCTCGGTTGTACTTTTATTTTTTATTTTTTCTGATGTATTTTCACTTTATTCTGGGCTGTAATAATTTGTAATAAACTCTTAGGGATGGTTAGTGAATAGGGTGGGTGACTATGTATACAAAAAGGGTAGATACCATGCCTATAGGTATTTCAAATCTACATGCATATAGAAATCATGCCTATAGGTCCCTCTAAATCCTGTATATTCATTTTCATCTAGAAATCATGTCCATAAGTATCTGGAAATCTGAATTTTGCATGTGCATATAGAAAATATGCCTATAGGTCCTCCTAAATCCTGTATATTCATTTCTCATCTAGAAATCATGTTCATAAGGTTTTTAAAGAATTTCTGCGCCTAGATATCATGTTCATAAGGTTTTTCTTCAGTTAGATATCATGTCCATAAGTTTAAAGCAAGTCTTCTGCATTTTACACCACGATCAAAATCAACTACGCGTAAAAAGCATGCCAATAGGAACTCCTAATCGAATCTCAATCGTTGCATACACGTACAGAGCTAAAATCAGTAATAACGGGTTCTATCAGTTGCAGAACTTATAATTTTTGTTAAAGTTTGCTTTCCTTTAATAATCTGACTACCCTTTTACCAGTGCGTACTCAGTTTATTTTTTAGACCTTGTTATTTCATGGCTTCCTGAATTCAGTAGATATCATGCCTATAGGATCCTTATCCAACACTTAGGCAAGCCTTAGGATAAAAGTTATAAATTGAATATGTCTATTAATTACAACCGGCAGGCAGGCTTGATTCAGGTTTCTTATCTGAATTATATAATAAATCAATCTGCCACGACCTCTAAGCTTCTGCATGTTTAGTACTTAATCAGACCTTGACTAGTATGTGTAAGTCATGCTAATTATGTGTTTCTTTGTTTAAAGGGGGTATATCTGAGCCTTTGCTTGTTATATGTTTTCCCCCCAACTTGCTATACATGTTTTTATATGTCGCCTTAGAATTTTTGCCTTTAAAACCACAAATAAGCCTAACATCTCTTCCCCTTAGGATTAGTAGTCCTAAATTCCCCCGGGACTGATAGGATTGGGACGGGTAATAGCGTACAATAAGTAGACGAGACCATTTCGCGCTTTAATACCTTGACGGGGTGGGAAGGGTAGATATGGATATGATGACCATGGGATAATGCCACGCGTAGCCCCTCATTGAGGAGTGATTACCAGGAATTGTGTGGAGTGATCCATATTATTAATAAACCTAGGACCCCATTTCCCTTATTTCTTGTCTCTTTTAAAAGAATTTCAAACTCTTTCTTTTAAGAAAAATCAGCTTTCTTTCCAACTTTATTCGTTTGTAAACCCTTATGTGAAAATCCCCTCTTATTTGAAGTTTTATTTGTTTACGTGTTATTTGCATCTAGATTCACAATAATAGTCTGGCTGGGAACTACACTAGTGGATTCTAAGGGGTGCCTAATATCTTCCCCTTGGTATAATTTCAAGCCCTTACCCAATCTCTGGTTACTCAAATCAAAACTCCCTTGTGTCCTAATGCACCCTAATCATTAGGTGGCGACTCTTCGAATCAAACCCAATTCCCAAAAGGAATGTGTTGTCCTCCCAAATGTCATAAATCCAATTTTGCGAGAAAAAGGGGGCTCGACAGTTGTCGGCTATGAGAGCCTAGAGGAGTAGCAAGGACGCGAGCACTATGTGGACGACGACGGCAAACTCTATTAGGGATGCAGCGAGGAAGGTGTTAGGGGTCTTGAAGGGTTCTTCTTATTTGAGGTATATCAACATGTGTAGTATCCTGTTTGCTTAGAATGGTATGTCTACTTTCCTTAATTGCTTATCTGAACATTGTGCAACATGTTTATTGAAGTTCCAATTTTTTTCATGACTTGTACTTAGTCTAAATTGTAGGATTTCGTGTTATATCTGTTGTTTGAGCTGCATATTTACTTTGGGAATACGAAACAGTATTTTGGGAGATCTCTATGTACTGTATATTCACTTTGGGATTACGAACGATATTTCGGAAGATCCCCCTGTACTGCATATATACTTTGGGACTATGGAACGGTATTAGGGAGATCCCCCTGCACTTCATATTTACTTTGGGACTACGAAACGGTATTCCGGGAGATCCCCCTGCACATTTATGTTTGGGACTACGAGACAGTATCTCGGGAGATCCTCTGTTGTTATCTCTATGTACTGAGCTGTTGTTTTCTATGATTCTATTCCTGTTTAATTTTAGTCTTTATTTTACTGCGATATTTCATTCTGAGGCTAGGCTTGGAACTTACTGGGAATCGTTGTGGTGTACTCATGCCCTTCCCTGCACATGTTTTCGTGTGCAGATCCAGGTACCATCTACCAGCCTCGAGTTTAGTTGCACGATTATTGTTTCAGGAGACTTAAGGGTACACCTGCACGCGTCCGCAAACCTCGGAGCCCCCCTCTATCCCTTTATGTTAATTCTTCCCTTGTTTCTTCAAACATTGATGTATAGAGCAGTTATAAATTCTTTGAAGCTTGTGACTTACGGTATTCCGGTTCTTGGGAAAGTTGCGTATTGTTTCAGGAGTTGTTATTTGTATATGTCGAGCGGCATCTTTTCTGCTTATTAAAAATATCTGTTAGTTGTTATCTTTTATGTTTCATTTCATTTCCGCAAATATTAGGCTTACCTAGTCGTAGAGACTAGGTATCGTCACGACAGTTCACAGAGGGAGAATTTGGGTCGTGATATACCTTATTGCCTCGCTTGGTTGAAATATAGGAATTATAAATACATTCGTGTTAGTCTTAATTCCATCAACCACCTCTCTAGGACACAATAATTAATTTGTGGATACAACATTTACGGTACCTTAATTGATTTTTATATTATTAACTTTAATAACTATAATTTATAAATATTAAGATGTTGGAAAAAATAAACAATCTTAAATATTCAATATTCAAATTTAAATACATCTTAACGTGTATCCATATTCATACTTTCTAATCTTAATAAAACAAACGGCCTTTAAGACGAGCTCAAATGAAACGACATGATCTGCAATAACTCATATAGTCAATCGCAACTTGGGATTAAAATCTCACAATGATTAGTAGTTATATGATTCTCTTCATCCATTGAGAGAATTCATCACAGCTTGGTGTAACATGCCTTATAAGGATCTGAAGTTTGCCATTTTTCGAGGATAGTTCTTTCAAATCCTAAAAACTACAACATTAAAGACTGTTCGTACACTAGAAATATGGCAAAAAAAAAAAAAAAAAAAAAAANCTTATAAGGATCTGAAGTTTGCCATTTTTCGAGGATAGTTCTTTCAAATCCTAAAAACTACAACATTAAAGACTGTTCGTACACTAGAAATATGGCAAAAAAAAAAAAAAAAAACAAGAATTGCACCTCAACATACTGCACTAGTCACAAGAAATAGACCAAAAATAGCAGAAACTATATAACCTGCACCTTCAAATGTTAGTTCCCTTTATCTCTTTTTATTTTTTCACAATTCCGTTTAAATCTAACAATCACAATTTATCAAATATATTAAAATTGCTCGCTTTTACATAACTTAACCAAAGTACTCTGAAATATATTTAAGAGACTTATTTCAAATTTAATGCGCAACCACTTTTTGTCATTTTTCTCCCCAGCCTTTTTATACCCTTATCTCAAACTGTCGGTTTGTCGAAAAAGAGGAGAATTCATACAGAAAAACAGCCATTCCATACTTTCTGTTGGCTCATTCTAGCTAAAGCCATTTCTCAGAGTAAAATGGTTAGTCATTTAGTCTCTAATAACATTTTTGCATTGCTATATCTGCAAAAATGTTTTCTGCTACATAATTATTTTTTCTTCAGTTTCTTTGTATTCTTATTTCTTTCTCCTGATAATGTTTATATACTGATCAGATCATGGAAAGAGGAAAACAAATTGACGGAGAAAGAGAGAAAGGGGAATTAGCAAACAACTTTGAGGTATTGGTTTGAGTCAACTGTCTATATAACTAAATAATTGATTATAGTTCTTATATATGGGTGAAAGGTAAAACGTCTTCTTTTACTAACAATTCTTTCTTAATTAAGGATTTATCAAATGGACAATGTAGATAGCCATGGTACTCCCTCATTCTATTAGTGCATGATAGGGAAAATGCCTTATTCTCAACTACATACTCTACTTTTGTAGGGTTGTTATTATACCCTGAACTATTTTAAAATAGAATAAATCCACCCTTAAAGTACCATAACCAAATTTTCGTTGGGCAGTGACCACACTCGCTTGACACATAAGATTTCACTAAAAAAAAAAAAAAAAATCTTTTCCTTTCTCTTTTTCTCTTCTTCATTACTCCAGTAAGCCCGAATAACAAAGATTCACTCATATTTTTCTATTTCTGCTGCTACGGTTCTTTAATGTCCATATTATGGTAAAAGATTTTTGGATGGTGGCTATAATTCGTGATTGTGTGTGGCATAAAGATGATAGATGTTATAATTAAGAGTTGAGTGATGATATATAGTATTAGTATAAGTTCTCTGCTATGTTAGAAGAAAACTTTTTCCTGTTAAAATTTCAATACCTTCATTTTTTTCGGCAGCAGAAGGTTTTCCGATGATGAATCTTTTTCCCCCCAAATTTGAGTATATTTTGGTTTGCTTATGAATAGATATTTTTGAAAGTTTGATTTATGTGTGAAAATGATAGAAAGAGGAAGAAGAAAAATAGAATAAATAGAAGAAGAATGGTTAGACAAAATTGCCGTCGAGTGAATATTCGCGGATCAAAGAAGAAACGAAAAAAGAAGTATAAGAAAAACGTAAAGGAAAAGGAAAAAAATTAAGAAACAGAAACACTAGGAAAGACGTGTCAAATTCCAAAAATTGGAGCATCCCAAAATACAACACTAGTTACAAGAAAAAGACCAGAGTTTCTCACTATGAATAGTTCCGCTAAATTTACGACCAGAGTTTGTTACTCTTTCCGTCGCATTTGATGTGACACTCCTTTTTTTTTTAATCAGTCCCAAAAAAAATGTCATCTTTTCTTATTTAGAAATAATCTATCTTTAATATTTCTACTTTATCCTTAATGAATTGATTTAAAGCCTCACAAATATTTATGATTTATTTTAGACCGCAAATTTCCAAAGCCTTACCTTCTTTTTTTGTCAGACCCAAAAATCTGCATGTCGTGAAGGCGCCTATCTCAATACTAGGCAAGTCGACAATCTTAATAAAACCTAATATCTTTTAAGCTTGAAAAAATAATATTTAAATCCAGTGAAAAAATCTCACAAATACAAATATGAACAAACTCCCAAAACCCGATGTCACTGAGTACATGAGCATCTAAATGTATATAAAGTCTAATTAATAAAAACACTATCTGGAAATATAGAATAGTACAATAACTGAAAGGAAGAGAGCAAGGTTAGCGGACGCCAGGCAACTACCTTGATAGTCTCCAACCGATAACACTGTGAGATCTAACAGTCGACGTGTCCGGAAGCACCTGAATCTGCACGCGAGGTGCAGAGTGTATAGTATGAGTACAAGCAACTCAATAAGTAACAAGACTAATCTTTGGGCTTAAAGTAGTGACGAGCTTAGCAGGTCTAGTCCAGTATATAAATAACGCTAATGAAATATAGGCATGCTTTCAAGTTCAACAGTTAAACTCAGTACAAGTAAGGTAGATCAATACTGCATGATACGAGGGATATATGACATCTCAGTGGAAAATCTCGTGTACTCCTGATCACTAATCGCACAGTCACTCAGTATTGTTTATGGCCAATCCAGCCCAGGGATATTATATATATATATATTGACTGACAGTCAGTCAGTCACTTAGTACCGTACAAAACCAATTTAGCCCTGGAATAATTTATCCCCAAATGTAAATGTTTCAAATAATTAATCCATGTCCAGGGAAATTCATCACAATATAAGTAAGTAAGGCAAGTCCATGCCCTGGGAAGTTCATCCCGTATATATAAATCATCTATGCTCACTGTGGGGGGTGCAGACTTCCAGAGGGGCTCTTTCAGCCCAAGCGTGATATAAAGCCGATATGGCCTGCTGCAGGCGGGCAGCCCCGATTCATATAATGATAAAGCCGATATGGCCTACTGCAGGCAGGCAACCCCGATCCATATAATGATAATATATATAAAGCAGCGGGAAGCCCCGATTCCATAAATATCCTCACAATGGATGAACATGACTGAGTATGAAAGGTACATTATAAAATAATTAAATTCAACACGACCATATGGGTCCTAAAGTATCGGCATGTTTAATTTTGGTACTCGGATGGGGAAATATTCTTCAAAAAACAATTACTACGTTTTATGCATGGCTATATCTGCAAAAATGTTTTCTCCTATATATGCTTCTTTCTTCAGCTTCTTTGTATTCTTACTTCTTTATCCTGATCAGATAAGGGAAAGAGAAAAACAAATTGAAGGAGAAAGAGAGAAAGGGGAATTAGCAAACGACTTTGAGGTATTGGTTTGAGTCAAAGGGGAATAACTATTTCTAATAAAAATTTCACCTAACTATATTTCTAAACCCAAATAAAATATTAAGTTAAAGAACTAACTGAAGAATCGATTCATTTAAATAACTATAAATAATTGATTATAGTTCCTATTTATTGGTGAAAGGTAAAACTTCTTCTTTTATTAAATTGATTAACGTCTATGGTTGTCTGGTAATTGATAAATGTTCGAATTAGGTGTGTATATAGGTCGGATCGGTAGGTTTATTTAATTACTTAATTAAATCAATTATATCAGGGTTTTAAATCTATAAACAAATCAAACCAGTAAAAGCCGAATTTTTTGTCTTTTTTTTTAAAGTTTTTGGTTTGATTTTTTCGGGTTTTCCCCCATAATATCTGGACAAAAATATAATTAATGATGTCACGACCCAGATTTTCCACCCTCGGGAGTCGTGATGGCGCCTACTCGTAGAAGCTAGGCAAGCCGCGAAATATAGAAATCACTAACTCTTCTATTTTAATCCTTTTTAACAAATTAGATTAGCGGGTAATCAATATTGAATATTAACGGTAAACAGAATAAGCGGAAGACTTAAACAGATAAAAATAACCAAAGCCAGTACTAAAATGCTAATATACTCCTCTACCCGTAATCTGGTGTCACAATATCACGGATTGTCTATGAGTAATACATACAAGTGTCTAAAAAGGAAATACAGTCTGTCTCGGAAACAAGTAAAAACAGAACACATAATAAGATAGAAGAGAATGCAGGGCCTGCAAACGCCTGCAGGACTACCTCGGGATCTCTAGCTGGACTGAAGGCAGCCTCCCCAAGTGCTACTGTCCAAAAGCTGCTCCGGAATCTGCACATAGTGTAGAGTGTAGCATCAGCACAATCGAACCCATGTGCTGGTAAATGACTGGCCTAACCCCGGCGAAGTAGTGACGAGGCTAGGACCAGACTCCAGATAAATCTGTGCAGTTATATAATATACAGCGGAAAAATAAAACAAAAAATAAACAAATAAAGATGGGAGGGGGGTACATGTTGCAGGGAAAATATCAAGTCCAAGAGTAATTTAAGAGAAATATAAGAGAACAGTTTAAGATCTACATCAGTCAATAATAACACTGTTGCAACGCGCAACCCGATCCCTATTATTTATCACTGTTGCGGCGTGTAACCCAATCCAACTGTATCA
Organism: Nicotiana glauca; assembly: GCA_026770625.1. Classification (NCBI taxonomy): domain Eukaryota; kingdom Viridiplantae; phylum Streptophyta; class Magnoliopsida; order Solanales; family Solanaceae; genus Nicotiana; species Nicotiana glauca. The sequence continues at coordinate 16,396 of MU682435.1, forward strand.
TTGTTGCTGCATGCAACCCGATCCATTTATATCATTGTTGCGGCGTGCAACCCGATCCATTTATATCATTATTGTGGCGTGCAACCCGATCCATTATATTATTATTGCGGCGTGCAACCCGATCCATTTATGTCACTATTGCGGTGTGCAATCCGATCCAAAAATAATATTGCGGCGCGCAACCCGATCCAAATATACAGTCAACAACAATCATAATGAGAATCCCGGCAAGGATCAATAACGAACTACACCACCCCGGCAAGGGAATCGACAGTATAAGTAAATACGTCCCGGCAAGGGAGAAACAGCTATAACCAATCTTATTCCAACATCTAAATACCTCAGCTAATACCAATTCTCAATCATAAGTAATTTCCACGAGAACAATCTAAATCCTTGCTCAATACCGAGAATCATCAATTTAAGCATCCGTAGTATTATTTAAGAGCGCAATAATTTACAATTTAAGACTCACGGTCATGCTTGACACCAACGTATAGATACTCGTCACCATGTCTATACGTCGTACTCAATAAGAAGCAAATAGCAAATAGGACACAACTCCTAATACCTCAAGCTAAGGCTAGACCAAACACTTACCTCGAACTTCCACGGCCAACTCAAGCCTCAAACACCGCTTTTTCTTTTGAATATGGCTCCAAATCGATTGTATCTAGACATAATCGACTTAATAACATCAATAAACGCTAAACAATCCAATTCCAATGCTTAATTATAACTTTCTAATCATTCTTTCCAAAAAGTTAAAAATCGACCCCAGGCCTGCTTGGTTGAAACACGAGGTTCGGACCAAAATACAATCATTCATTCACCCACGAGCCCGAATATATAATTTGTTTTGAAATCCGACCCCAAAATGAGGTCAAATTCTCAAATAATCAAAAAGCCCTAACTCTACCCAAATTCCTAATTTCTACCCTTAATCTCATGTTTTAGGCTTAGAAATCTAGTGGATGTTGATAAAAATGAAAGAAAACGAGCTTAGGAGTACATGCCTATGAAACTATGGTGAATTTCCTCTTCAAAAATCGCCCAAGAGGTTTGGAGAAGATGAAGTTTATCAAAAATGGTAGAATTCCCATAATGTATTCTGTTTTTGAACTTAAAAATAACCGAGCGAATTTGGTCTATGCGTTCGCGACAGGCTCATCGCATTCGCGATGAGCTAGGCCTGAGAGACCTTCGCGTTCGCAAAAGTGGGCTCGCGTTCGCGGAGTAGTAACTCCTCGAGCCTTCGCGTTCGCGTCCAGGTGGTCGCGTTCGCGTTTGTATAATACCCCTCCCCCTGCACAAGCTCGTAAACCTTCGCGTTCACGATACCAGGCCCGCGTTCGCGAAGAGAAGACCCCCTAAAGCTTCGTGTTCGCGACCTGGGTCTCGCTTTCGCGTAGAAGGAAATTTGGCACCAGGGAATTTTCCTTACGCGTTCGCGAGTGGGCCCACGCAACCGTGAAGGACAAAATCCTTGGGCACAGAACAGCAAAAACCTGCAACTTTTTATGAGATCAAAACTTCCCGAAACCCATCTGAAACTCACCCGAGCCCTCGGGGCTCTAAACCAAATATACGCACAACCTCAAAAATATCCTACGGACTTATTCGTGTAATCAAATCACCAAAATAACATCATAAACATCGAATTAAACCTCAAAATCAATGAAATTTCTCAAAACTTTTTAAAACATCAAATTTTGCATTTAAGGTACGAATCACGTCAAATGGATCCCGTTTCTTACCAAACATTACCGAAAATACATATAAATCATATTGAACCTGTACCTGGCTCCGGGCCCATAATACGGGCCCGATACCACAGATTTCACATAATATTTCACTTTTTAAAACCTTTATACTTTCAGAAAATAATTTTTTTTTAAAATTCATTTCTTGGACTTGGGACCACAGAATTCAATTCCGGGCATACGTCCAAGTCCCATATTTTTTTACGGACCTCCGAAACCGTAAAATAACGGGTCCGGGTCCGTTTACCTAAAATATTGACCGAAGTCAACTTAAATGCATTTTAAGCCAAAATTTTAATATTTTCACTGTTATGAATAGAATTCTATTTAGAGTGAATGTCTATCTTGTAGAGAGTTTTACTTTGTGACTAAGTCATTTTTCCCTATAAATAGAGGGGTCTTACCCCATTGTAAATCATCCCAAAATTCAATAAGAATTCTCTCTCTCTCTTTCTCTGCAATAGTGCTCTTATGCTTTTATTATTTTATAACACGTTATCAGCACGAGACTCTACCATCTCAAGAAGCTCTTTGAGAAGATTAAGGTAATTTTTATCCTCTTTTTAATTATGACTGACATTATGAAAAGAAAGTTCATTGCCATTGAAATTTCGGGCAAGAACTATATGGCATGGGTGTTGGATGCTGAAATACACTTAGATGCAATGGGTCTTGGAGACACCATTAAAGACAGAAATAAAGCATCCACCCAAGACTGTGCTAAGGCTTTGATTTTCTTGCGCCATCACCTTGATGAAGGGTTGAAAATTGAATATCTCACATCAAAGATCCACTTGTTTTGTGGAATGGCTTAAAAGAAAGATATGACAACTTAAAGTTGGTCACTCTTCCACAAGCACGATATGATTTGGCTCATCTGAGGCTCTAAGACTTTAAGTCTGTTTCTGAATATAATTCTGCGATGTTCAGAATTACTTCTAAATTGAAACTCTGTGGAGATACTATCAGTGATTATGATATGCTTGAAAAAAATGTTTACAACGTTTCATGCCTCCAATATGGTTCTGCAACAGCAGTACAGAGAGAAAGGTTTCAATAAGTACTCTGAGCTGATTTCTCTTCTTCTTGTGGCTGAGCGAAACAATGACTAGCTCATGAGAAATCACGAAAATCGACCCACTGGGTCTACACCATTGCCTGAAGTGAATGAGGTGTATTCCCATTATGCTAAGCGTGGAAAAGGCTGTGACTCTATTCGTAGTAGTGATCGTGATCATGGTCGTAGCCGTGGTCGTGGCCATAGACAAGGAAGAAATTTTCCTGGTGTTAATCATCCCCCAAAGAGAAATAACCACCAAAAGTGGAAAGGGAAAGATGAGAAGCCAAAAGCAAATGGTTCGAAAACTGAATGCTATCGTTGCGGTGGAAAAAGGTATTGGGCAAATATTTGTCGTGTACCAAGATATTTGGTTGAGCTTTATCAAGCATCTCTAAAGAAAAAAGGTCCTGAAGCCAATTTTATCTCTGACAATGATTTTGACATCACCCACTTGGATGTGGCAGACTTCTTTGAATGGCCTGATGGAAAAATAGACCACTTGATCGGTGATGGATCCGTGGTTAAAGATGATTGAGTAGTTTAATTTTTATTTATCAATTATTCTTAATAGCTAGTAAATAAACATCATGTAACCATAGTTCTTTACATAAGTAGTAGCCATTAGTATTATTTATTTTATGAAATGGTATCAGTTCGTTTTGATTAAATAATTCAATAATTACTATTTCGTCGTAGTGCAATGCTTATTTTTGTATTTTAAATTAGGTATAACTGAAGAGGATTTCTTCCATTTTGTGAAACAACATGCTAACTCCGTTTCAGAGCTTCTGCTATTTTCATTAACGTAAAGTGATAGGCAATTAGTTGATTTCACTGTCCGTCTATTTCTGTATGATTTAGCAAAGTTATATTACAGTTGCTTGATTGAGATGTTCTAACATTTTGGATGACAGAATAGTGTAAGGGTAGAACACGTGAAATAATATAATAATTCCCTTTACTAAATATGTAAACATGTACGTATAGTGTACTTATAATCGCATTATTTTTACCTACGTAATTATTTGTATCATAATTAGAGTTTGCTTGAAGTTACATTAAAAGCCAATATCAAGCTATTGATTTGACTTTGTTCTCTTTTCTTTTTCTTTGAAAATACTAATGTTCGTTCGTACATTTCTTTTGTATGTCAAATAATGGGAAGCAAATATAGATATCTCACAAAGCAAACTTGGATCAAAGTTCAATTGTAAAAATATTTGTTTAATTGATTCATGTACAACACATACAATATTCAAAGAGAAGAAATATTTCTCTCATTTAAGTATGTGTAAGGCAGATGTTACTATAATTTCTGGTAATAGTAAATTAATGGAAGGCTCTGGAAGAGCTACTATAACTCTACTTAAGGGAACAATACTTATCATAGAGAATGCAATGTTCTCCTCCAAGTCAAAGAGGAACTTGTTGAGTTTTAAAGATATCCGTCGAAATGGATATCATATTGAGACAATAGATGAGAATAATCTTGAATATCTCATCATTACCAAAATTGTCTCTGGCCAGAAAAGGGCTTTGTTTTGTGGCCTGTATTGGACAAGAATTAGTGCAATTGAGGCACATTCTATTGTAAACCAAAAGGTTACCGATTCCAATACTTTGG
>MU682435.1:21767-32871 GCA_026770625.1 Nicotiana glauca
ATTATAGAAAACTCAAATGGGCATCCATTAAAGAATTTAAAGATTCTTTTAAATGATGAATTTTCTTGCACTTCTTATTATCAAGGCAAGTTAATTATTAGACCATTACAAACAAAGGTTGGAATTGAGTCCTCTGCGTTTTTGGAACGTATACAAGGGGACATTTGTGGACCTATTCACCCATCTAGTGGGTCGTTTAGATATTTTATGGTCTTAGTAGACGCATCTTCTAGATGGTACCATGTGTGCCTATTGTCATCTCGCAACCTCGCGTTTGCAAAATTAATGTTTTTATAAAGAAAACAACATCAGAATTTATTATACTTGCCGTATATGTTGATGACATAAACCTTATTGGAACTCCTATAGAACTCCAAAAGGCAATTGATTATTTAAAGAAGGAATTCGAGTTGAAAGATCTCGGAAAGACAAAATTTATCTTGGTTTGCAAATTGAACATTTGGCAAATGGAATTTTTGTTCATCAATCTGCCTACATAAAAAAGGTATTGAAATGGTTTTAAATGGATGGAGCATATCCATTAAGTACTCCGATGGTTGTTCGATCACTTGATGTGAATAAGGATACATTCCGACCTCAAGAAGAGAATGAAGAGCGACTTGGTCCTGAAGTACCATATCTTAGTGCAATTGGTGCACTAATGTATCTTGCCAATACTACAAGGTCTGACATAACTTTTTCAGTTAATGTCTTAGCAAGATATAGCTCTGCTCCTACAAGGAGACATTGGAATGGAATCAAACACATATTGCAGTATCTAAAAAGGACTACCGATATGGGCTTATTTTAAGGCAACAATTGCAGTACCGATCTTGTTGGTTATGCTGATACTGAGTATTTATCTGACCCACACAAGGTTCAGTCTCAAACAGGTTATGTGTTTACCTGTGGAGGCACTGCCATATCTTGGCGATCGACTAAGCAATCAATTGTGGCTACTTCATCTAATCATGCTGAGATAATTGCTATTCATGAATCAAGTCGAGAGTGTGTGTGGTTGAGGTCTATAATACATCTTATTCAAGACAAATGTGGTTTGAAATATGATAAGTTACCCATAATTTTGTATGAAGATAATGCAGCATGCATAGCCCAATTGAAGGGAGGATTCATAAAAGGAGATAAAACAAAGCACATTTCACCAAAGTTATTTTTCACACATAATCTTCAAAAGAATGGTGATATTAATGTGCAACAGATTCGTTCAAGTGATAATATGGCTGATTTGTTCACAAAATCTCTACCAACGTCAACCTTCAAGAAGCTAGTGTACAAGATCGGGATACGAAGGCTCAAGGATGTGAATTGATGCTCTCATCAGGGGGAGTTAATGCGCGTTGTACTCTTTTTCCCTTACAAAGTTTTGTCCCACTGGGTTTTCCTTGCAAGGTTTTTAACGAGGCAACCAAATGGTGTATTATTAGATATGTGTACTCTTTTTCCTTTTATAGAATTTTTTCCCATTGGGTTTTATTTTAGTTAAGGTTTTAATGAGGCACATTACTTATCGAGCAGACATTCAAGGGGGAGTGTTATGAATAGAATTCTATTTAGAGTGAATGTCTATCTTGTAGAGAGTTTTACGTTGTGACTAAGTCATTTTTTCCCTATAAATAGAGAGGTCTTACCCCATTGTAAATCATCCTAAAATTCAATAAGAATTCTCTCTCTCTCTTTCTCTGCAATATTACTCTTATTCTTTTATTATTTTATAACATTCACATATTTTTCACATAATAGCTTTCCGGCTCCGCGCCTGGAATGCGCACACAAATCGAAGTGAAGCTAAAAGAGGTTTTTAAGGCCTCAAAATGCAGAATTCATTTTAAAAACAAGTGATGACCCAAAAGGTCATCACAAATGCTCCAAAAATTTCTTTTATCCCGGTAAGATACAACAATTATGGTTCAATAATCATTCATTTTCGTTGTCACTAAAGAAAAGCTTCAAGAATTCTATGATGACTGAGCTAAAACATTGGAATGAGTTATATGGGGAAGGGGGGGTCAAGTAAAAAGGTGCAATTTTGTTAGATTGTTTTTAGGAAATTTTGCTTGGACTCAATCGATCGAACATTTATTTGGACTATTCGAAAATTATAAGCTCAGACTTAAACAATTATATTAAATACATAAATTATTAAAAAAATTATTAAATATTTATAAATTACTTTATAATAAATATTTTTATGAATACAATATTTGGTTTCGGTTTGAATTTTTAAGTTAATACCAAACAAAATCACAGTTGAATTTTTTTTTTCCAGCTTGATTCAGATTATCGATTTGGTGGGATTTGCGATTTTCTCTGTATGCCCTAGTTCCAATTACTTCAGATTCTTAATTAATTAATTTGCTCTCATGAGTATAACGGTTGATAATTGCGTAAAGTCGATCAAATAACCAAATTAATCAATATTCTCTTAATTAATTCTGATCACAAGTAGTTTAACTAACATTCACACTTAAATTCGAATTGAAGAGCTCTTTTCAATTGAAAAAAGACAACAATTAGCAATAAGCCAAGAACAATCTGAAAGTACACGAGGAGGGGTGAATTGTAAATTATTAAAATTAATCTCTATGAGTTGACTTATAACTAGTGTAGTCGACTGAATTTAGCAGATATGATAACTGAAAGTAAAGTGCAGAAAATAATTGTAGGAATTAAAGACAGCAGGATTTTATACTGGTTCGGATTCAATGTGAATCCTAATCTAGTCCCCTTGGGTTGCAAGGGAATTCTCTTCTAGTAAATGAGTTTCTTCCGAGTACTGATGTGATTTATATCGCTCAGTTTCTTTAGCACTCGTTTTGATACAATGCCTCACCATTTGTGTGCTCTCTTTCTATCCCTGACTTGTTACACAGTAGATCTTAGTGAGCTACAATGCTTGTTTGCAGTAGAATAAAGAGAGTGATTTGGTTTGATCAAAGTATGTCTAAGCTAGGGTTTACAAAGGAGTATATATACTATGATGAACGGTAGAGGCTTGGCAACCCAAGAGTTTTGATCCTTGGAAAGAATTGATTCTTTCCAAGAATAAGGAGTGAGCCGTTGCTTCTCTTGATTTCTTTCCTTCGCGAGAAGATTGCTTTACGTGATTTCTCCTTGATTATTGGATCTTCCAAAAGCGGTCGCTTCCCAGATCTTCTTGTATCTTTTATTCTTCCATGATTCTGCCTTGATTATTCCAGCTCAGCTAATCACTGATCTTCTCGTGCCTTGATTATTCCAGCTCCTCTAATCACTGATATTGCTAATTTGATTTCCCCCAGATTTACAAGACTAATCCTGATTTGCTGATCTCATGCTGATTTATTTCTTTCCTTGTACATCACAAACCATTCCAACAGTCTTCTTAGCTTCTTGAATCTTGAATTCATGTCGATTGATTTCTTCCCTTGTTCGTCATGAACCATTCCAGCAGTTCTTCTTTACTTCTTTGAGTTCCTGCACATGTATATTAGTTGCATCATTAAAACATGATCCAACACAATCAAATAAAATAATTTATCAATCAACTAATAATTGGTTCTATCAATCTTTTGATAAAAAGATTAAGTTATAAGATAATTTATCAGTTGACCACCCTTTGCCAAAAAATTATACTACGTATAAGGTAAATATTATTTGTTATTGATTAAAAATAGACTTTGAACAATTTGAACACCCTTATTGAATTTCCAGGCTTCGCTATAAAGTGTTAGTAACATATTTAGTAAAGTTTTAGTACAAATACATAATTTGGATAAATGTTACTGATTTCGATCGAACCCATACTTTAGCTTCTAGCTCTGCTCCTGGACATGATAACCTAAAGAATAAAATATAACATGCTATAACTGTCTAAATTATATTGATAGTATAAATATATTGTATATATATCCCAAACTCTTCATTCCTCATTCCTTGACTCCTCAATTGGCTTAGATGACTCTATTTCCGTATCATTATCCAAACACAATATGGAAAAATACTTGGAGTGTGGACCAATGCACTTAACTACATGAATATTGGGACTGTCAACATCCTCAACACCTATGACACTAGAGTCAACTAAATATGTAACATCAATGTCCTTGGTTGACACTAGTATCTCTTCTATAACATCGACATCCTCAAAATCTAGTTCGATTGATTGTTGGTGTTCTACTCTGACCTCCTCCCTTAGCACCTCAATTTGGGTATCTAATTCATGCTCTTCTTGGCTACTATTCACAATATTGGCTTGTTGAGCACTAAATACTTCAACTAGTTGACTCACTTGTGCCTCCATGTTGCGAATAGTAGCATCTTGCCTTTGTATGTGCAGTTGGTTCTCATTATTTTATTCCACAAGGCACCTTAGCATATCCTTGATCTCTTTCATATCATCATCCCTGGGATCTTTGTTCCTATTTACTTCATAAGAAAAAGTAGAACCATTATAGTAAGGGGTTGGGGGAGGATAAGAAATATATACACAACCATGAAAATGACCGTCTTGACCACCACACATATCACACACATTCCATATATAAGATTGAGTTGGTGGACATAACTCGCTCTCGAAAATATTTTGATAATTTTTTCATGGGTGGTTTCCTCCACAATATGCATAAGGAGAATTAAAAGTAGTATTACCAATATCAAAACTCTCATAATTCCAAGATGCCATGTTTTTAAAATCAACAAGTAAAACAAAAAAAATCAAATACAAGAAAACAAAAATAAAAGTTCAAACTTGCAACCTAGAAATATGTACACCTATAGCTACACCGTTAGCATCCCGGCAATGACACCAAAATTTGATAACGCCCAGTCGTTGCAAATATAATCCGTTCTAAAAGTCCGGAGTCGAATCCCCTAGATAACTAAGGTTTAGCTACAACTATTCACTATTACCAAGAAGACAAGTTTGAACAATTTCTAAGTTATAAAGTAAAAATTGCTATGTCTAACTAATTAAAAAACAAATTAAAATAGAAAATTAACAACTAAAGATACTAAGAGTTGGAGACAAGAGTAAGGAAGTCAAGAGTTATGATTTCCCCAATTGTTGGAATCCTTCCCACTATGTCTCCTATAATTTCGCCTAATTATTCTCTACTGATCGTGAGCACTTCATGTGTCGTAATTCTCTCCCGAGCATCTGGAATAATTTATTAGACATATTCTCCCGCACTACGCTAGATGGCATAATCTTATCGCTCACTATGACCACGTCAAGGCTTTGTTATTCCTAAACCCACCTTTAAACCTGTCGCATTGATTCATCATATACATTAAGAGTGACGATGTTCAACAATTACCTAATAATGTACCCTTTCCCAATCAATGCATAATAAATAGGCACAGTAAATTGATGATCGTTCAATCAACAAAAATAAGCACGTAGTTGAACAAGTAAAGAAATTAAAAGGCTAAATTATATTCAAACTTAAAAAGAATTCATCCTCCAAAAGGTTCCATCAAAACCCTAAATAATAAATTAGCTACTCATAGTATTATGTAGAAATACAATACTAAAATTCATAATCAACAGTAAAAAATAGGAAGAAGAATGAAAAAACTTGTGGTTAAATCTTCCTCCTTGCTCCTAGTGTATTCTTGCCTCCAAAGATGTTGTGTAACCCTAAAGTAGTGTCTCCTCCCTTCCAAAGTAGTTTTAGGATGTATTTGTATGATCTAGATAGGGTGGAGGCTTTCCAAGGCAATCCAAAATCGGATAGGAGAGCTGGAGGGCGTGTCAACTTTCGTGCAACATACGAACTTGGACGCAGACTCAGCTTTTGCAATTTTCCAGTTCGCGAAGCGATCCGTACCTTCACTTGGCTTCGTTATTTTTGCCTTCATTTTTCTCCTTTTTTGTTTCCGTTTTCGTGCCACGCACGAAATTGGACGAGCTCTCAATTCTTTCCACCTGTCATATTTTGATCATTTATCATTCAAACTCGGTCCTACACATAAGAAACACATAATGAGTATATTTCATTTCGAAAACCACGTAAATTCCCGCGGCTCACATAAGAATTAATATGCAAATATACTTAAAAAATATGCACTTTTCATCATTTATCAAATACCAAACCAAATTACAGTTGAATTTTTTTTTCCAACTTGATTCAGATTATCGATTTGGTGGGATTTCTCGATTTTCTTCGTACATCCCTAGTTCCAATTACTTCGGATTCTTAATTTATTAATTTGCTCTCATGAGTATAACGATTGATAATTGCATAAAGTCGATCAAATAACCAAATTAATCAATATTCTCTTAATTAATCCTGATCACAAGTAGTTTAACTAACTTTCACACTTAAATTCGAATTGAAGAGCTCTTTTCAATTGAAAAAAAGACAACAATTAGCAATAAGCCAAGAACAATCAAATAAAATAATTTATCAATGAACTAATAATTGGTTCTATCAATCTTTTGATAAAAAGATTAAGTTATAAGATAATTGGAAGAATAAATAAATAAATAAAAACACTTCATTTTATAGTATGTTCATACTTTTCTCAGTACTCGTAATCTTTGATACTCATAATAGCATCTTTCTTTTTCCTCCTTTGGTTGCTTTCTTCCCTTCATATTTCTCTTTGGGTTTAATGGTTATAGACTTATAGTAATTTATCAAGTACTCTTTTTTTTCTTTTTCTTTTTTTTAAATGTTTTTGGTTGTGAAAAGGTATAAGTACCTTATGTGCTAAGTTGACCCAAACATGAAAACACCTCTTCAAGCGCATAGGAACTTAAAGAAAAAGAATGTAACCTATACGAAATTGCCATGTGTCAGTCTCAGGACTGATTTTCATGAGTCGTTCTTCCAAAACACACTTAATTTCATGAACATTTTATCACACATTTTTCAAGAGCTTCAAATTTAATTTTGGGTTTCAAAACTCAACAAAAACTCAACCAAATCCGCACCAATCAAGCTTAAATTTCAACTACAACATCATCACCAACCCCAGTGATCAATAACCTTCATATTTGCTCAACACCTCCAATTCTTTTTCAAGTTCATACAAGAACATTGACAATAATAACTGTCCTTCTTATTTTTTCCATTATATTTTGGAATTAAAAAGGAAACAAAAAGGAGGAAAATGAAATAGACTTAAAAAAACTAAAAGTCAGACATATGAAAAATTAGTTTAAGTATTTGTCATATTTCTCCTTTTTATTTATGGACTAATTTATAAAATGATAATTTAATAACTCACTGGTGATTTTTTACGACCATAAGATAAAATTAATTAGTTCTCACATATGTTGTGATTATTTCCTTCGTTGCTTAATCACCTCTACTTCCTTTACTTTACCTCATACATACTTATACACAAGCACGAATCCCTTTCGTAAAACTAATGACTTATGTCACTCATCTAACTCCTTATATAGAATGAATAACTTTAAATTGAATGATCATAAGAATTATTAAGAGAAAGGGATAAAAAAAATTCACTGCAAAATAATACTACCAATATTGGGATAAAATTTGATAATGGAGCTATTGATTTGTTATATAGGTGAAGGGAAATCAAGTGAGTTACGATCAAGCGGACTCAATATTGGTGGAGCCATGGGGAGGCGCTAGTGGATATCAGAATGGTATTACAAGTTGAAAAGTCCCATTAAAGAAATATTGGTTGCTCATGGAGATTGTATAGTATCCATCATGTTCAGGACCGTTACTGAACAAGGTACTACCATAGACTCACCAAAGTTTGGTGGGGATGGAGATCGAAGAGACAAGGTAGGTCCAAAAAAATTGTGGTCAACATATTTATTTCTCATGATTGGCACGTTCTTCTCAAGTTAACTTGTGTCATGTCATAGGAATGAGCTTAAACTTTGTAGTAAAAATTTAATTATCAAGATATAAAAAATTACGTGTTATATGTCAGTTTAACATGATAGTTTAGCATCTTTTTTCATTTTCAGTGTATACAACATAAACTCTATAGTTACATATGCATCTTTCAAGTCAAAGATATGAACATACCGGTTCCTTTCACTATAGATCCTCACTTGAGATTAACACAAGGCCGGCAGAGCTACAGGTTTTGATTAAATCCCCTTCATCTAAAAATTATGTAGAAAGGGTAAATATAATTTTCTTATATATCTAACTTAGTTGAATCCTCTCAATGCAAAGGAAGTGGCAAAGTGTCCAAATTTAGGTCACAGATTTTGGATCCTATTGTGACATTCTTGTACTTTTCTAAATTCTTGTCAAAATTATCGACTCTGCTACTTATTTAACCAATTACAATAATCTCAAGTTGTTATTGAGGAAACACCATTGGAATATTTAACATGCATCAAGGGGACATTTGGATATTGTGGTGGCTATTCGGTTGTAAAATCTCTATATTTTATAACTAATGCAAAAATTTATGGACCATTTAGGTCTGAGGCTGGAACCCCATTTTCACTTGTAATGAAAGAAGGTGGAGTTATTGTGGGATTTCACGGGCATTGTGGAGCATACTTTGATGCTATTGGTATTTATTTGCAGAAACTTACTCCTCCCACTTTATCAAAGGAACCTGAAGCTAAAAACATGGAGCCAAATGAACTTGTGGTTGAAGAAATTGAAATCCATGACGTATGTTGTGATTATTCCCTCGTTTACTTAAGCACCTCTACTTCACTTTCTTCACCTCATACTGGCACACAAGCACAGATCCCTTTCATAAAACTAATGACTTAAGTAACTCTTCTAACACCTTAAATAGAAGAATAACATTTTTAAGGGATGATCAGAATCAGGTGATCATAAGAATTAATAAGAGAAAGGGAAACTAACAAAAAAAAATCAAGGCAAATCGCCAACAATGGTACCTTGTCTTCTCTTCCTTTACATGATTGTATCTATATTCATTCTATTTCCTTTTCACTGCAAAAAAAATGCTACCAATATAGGGATAAAAATTTGATAATGGAGCCATTGATTTAATTTGCTACGTATGTGAAGGAAAATCAAGTGAGTTGTGATCAAGCAAACTCAATATTGGTGAAGCCATGGGGTGGCAACACCGGTGGATCAGAATGGAATTACAAGCTGAAAAGTCTCATTAAATAAATATTGATTGCTCATGGAGATTTTGTACACTCCATCATGTTCAGAACCATTACCGAACAAGGTACTACCATAGACTCACCAATGTTTGGTGGGGATGGAGGTCGAAGAGACAAGGTAAGTCCAAAAAAATTATGGTTGACATATTTATTTCTCATGATTGGAACGTTCATCTCAAGTTAAATTTGTGTCATGTCATAGCAATGAGCTTAAATTATGTTAAAATAACAGTTAATTATCAAGACAATTAAACAAGTTATAACGGATTATTCATTTAGCTTACAACCTTCAAGTTACCTTATCGTGCTCTTGATATGAAAATAACATGCTATAGATCAACTTAACATGATAGTATGGCAACTTTTTGCATCATTTTCAGTGTATGCAGCATAATCTTATAGTTATATAAGCATCTTTCAAGTTAGCCAGGGTCTTTCGAAAACAGTGTCTGCGTACACATTAACCTACGCAGACCCTACTTTGTAGGATTATGCAGGGTTGTTGTTGTTGTAAGCATCTTTCAAGTTAAGGATATGAATGCACCTGTTGATTTCGAATCCTAATGTGACATTCTTGCACCTTTCTCTAAATTCTTGTTAGAATTCCTAACTCTGCTTATCTCAGTGATATGTGATTTGCAATAATCTCAGGTTATTATTAATGCGTCTCCATCGGAATATTTAACAGGCATCAAGGGGACATTTAGACGTTGTGGTATCCATTTGGTTATAAACTCTTTATGTTTTATAACTAATGCAAAGAATTATGGACCATTTGGGTCTAAGGATAGTGGAACCCCATTTTCATTTGTGATGAAAGAAGGTGAAGCTATCGAGGGATTTCACGGGCGTTGTGGAGCGTACCTTGATGCTATTGGTGTTTATTTACAGAAACTTACTTCCCCTGCTTCATCACAGGATGAAACAATTGAGCCAAATGAACCCATGGTTGAAGAAATAATTGAAATCCATGACGTATGTTGTGATTATTCGCTTGTTTGCTTAATCACCTCAACTTCCTTAATTGAGATCCCTTTCATCAAGAAATTAATTTATGTTACTCTTTTGACACCATATAGAGGGATAAGAAAGGGAAAATAACAAAAAATGAAAGTAAATTGCCAACAATGGTACCTTGCCATCTCTTCATTTACATGATTGTATCTATATTCATTCTGTTTTTTATTTTTATTTTTATTGGTTTGCTGCAAAATAATACTACCAATATAGGGATAAAATTTGATAATGGAGCCATTGATTTAATTTGTTATGTATGTGAAGGGAAATCGAGTGAGTTATGATCAAGCAAACTCAATATTGGTGGAGCCATGGGGAGGCACCGGTGGATCAGAATGGAATTACAAGTTGAAAAGTCCCATTAAAGAAATATTGATTGCTCATGGAGGTTGTATAGACTCCATCATATTCAAAACCATTACTGAACAAGGTATTACCATAGACTCACCAAAGTTTGGTGGGAATGGAGGTCGAATAAATAAGGTAAGTCCAAAAATATTATGGTCTGCATTTTTATTTCTCATGATTGGAATATTCTTCTCAAGTTAAATTTGTATCATGTTATAGCAATGAGCTTAAATTATGTAAAATAATAATTAATTATCAAGACAATATAACCAACTATAGCAAGTAATTCATTTATTTTACGGCCTTCAAGTTATCTTACCAGGCTCTTGATATGAAAAAAACACATTATTGATCAACTTAATAATAAAAAAAAGGATTTGTCAAGTTAATATGATAGTGTAGCAACTTTTTGCATTATTAGTATACACAACGTAAAAACTATAGTTACATAAGCATATTTCAAGTCAAAGATATGAACCCATTGCTTTATATTTAAGTTTACCGGTTCCTTTGCATTGAGAGATTTTCAACTAAGGGTGTGTTTGGTATGAAGGAAAATTTTTTCCAATTTTTCCATGTTTGGTTGGCTTAAATATTTTGGAAAACATTTTCTTTATCAATTCATTTTCCTCCAATTGGAGGAAA
>MU682435.1:33570-50066 GCA_026770625.1 Nicotiana glauca
AAGAAAATATTTTCCATTATACCAAACACACCCTAAGTGTCCAAATTTGCTTTAGGTCACCGATTTTGAATCCTAGTATGACATTCTTGCACTTTTCTAATTCTTTTTAAAATTCCGGACTCTTCTACTTATTTAACTGATATGTGATTTGTAATAATCGCAGGTTGTTTTTGAGGAAACTCCATTGGAACATTTAACGGGCATCAGGGGTACATTAGGA
Source organism: Nicotiana glauca (assembly GCA_026770625.1). NCBI lineage: Eukaryota > Viridiplantae > Streptophyta > Magnoliopsida > Solanales > Solanaceae > Nicotiana > Nicotiana glauca. The sequence continues at coordinate 33,791 of MU682435.1, forward strand.
CGTTTTGATGGCTATTCGGTTATAAAATCTCTATGTTTTACCACTAATGCAAAGAATTATGGACCATTTGGGTCTGAGGGTGGTGGAACCCCATTTTCACTTGTGATGAAAGAAGGTGTAGCTATTGTGGGATTTCACGGGCGTTGTGGAGCGTACCTTGATACTATTGGTGTTTATTTGCTGAAATATACTCCCCCTGCTTCAGCACAAGAACCTGAAGATGAAACAATTGAGCCAAATGAACCTATGGTTGAAGAAATAATTGACATCCATGACGTATGTTGTGATTATTCTCTTGTTTGCTTAATCACCTCGACTTCCTTAATTGAGATCCCTTTCATTAAGCAATTTATGTTACTCTTCTGACACCTTATATAGTGATCAAGATCAAGTGCTCATAAGAAAGGGAAAATAACAAAAAGTGAAAGTAAATTGCCAACAATGGTACCTTGCCATCTCTTCTTTTACATGATTGTGTCTATATTCATTCTGTTTTTTTGTTTTGTTTTGTTCACTGCAAAATATATAATACTACCAATATAGGGATAAAATTTGATAATGGAGCCATTGATCTAATTTGTTATGTATATGAAGGGAAATCAAGTGAGTTACGATCAAGTGGGCCCAATATTGGTGGGGCCATGGGGAGGCTATACTGGTGGATCAAAATGAAATTACAAGTTGAAAAGTCACATTAAAGAAATATTGATTGCTCATGAAGGTTGTATAGACTCCATCATGTTCAGAACCATTACTGAACAAGGTACTACCATAGACTCACCAAAGTTTGGTGGGAATGGAGGTCGAATAAATAAGGTAAGTCCAAAAATATTATGGTCGAGATATTTATTTCTCATGATTGGAACATTCTTCTCAAGTTAAATTTGTGTCATGTCCTATCAATGAGCTTAAATTATTAAAAATAATAATTAATTATCAAGACAATTGAACCAGCTATATCATGTAATTTTTTTATCTTACGGCCTTCAAGTTACCTTACCAGGCTCTTGATATGAAAAATCACGCTATTGGTCAACTTAATATGATAGTGTCGCAACTTTTTGCAGTTCCAGTGCACACATCGTAAAATTAATAGTTATATTGGTATCTTTCAAGTCGAAGATATGAATGCACCGGTTGATTCATATTTAAGTTTGCCGCTTCCTTTGCTGTGAGAGGATTCAATTAAGTGTCCAAATTTACTTTAGGTCACAGATTTCGAATCTTAATATGACCTTCTTGCACTTTTCGGAATTCTTGTAAAAATTTCCGACTCTGCTACTTATTTAACCGATATGTGATTTGCAATAATCTCAGGTTATTATTGAGGCAACTCCATTGGAATATGTAACAGGCATCAAGGGGACATTTGGATGTTATAATGGCCACTGCGTTATAAAATCTCTATGTTTTATAACTAATGCAAATAATTATGGACCATTTGGGTCTGATTCTGGTGGAACCCCATTTTCACTTGTGATGAAAGAAGGTGTAGCTATTGTAGGATTTCATGGGTGTTATGGAGCATATCTTGATGCTATTGGTGTTTATTTGCAAAAACTTACTCCTTCCACTTCAGCAAAGGAACCTATGGCTGAAGACACTGAAATTCGTGACGTATGTTGTGATTATTCCCTCCTTCAACATATGCATAGTAAACCATTTTCTTGACATGCTTATTTTGGATACATAAGAGTTGCTCAAACTCTAAGAACATAATATATAGAGAATTAACCGTCTTTCTTTGTGAGAGTTTGATATAATGTTTGGTCTTTTAGCAGGTGTCCCTTTCTGCTCTTCGCAAGGACATTGTCAATATTCTGGATTTCATAGAGAGCTTAAAGAATGAAGAAAATCAAAAAGCATTTCACGTGGATCTAATTCGAAAGCTAAAATTAAAGCTGGCACTTTTTTGTACATATGTCCAGCTTTCTTATTCAAATATGGAAAATTTTAATTATATAATGACCTGTAGAAGACAAGAGGTTGAAACAATTTTATATGATTTTGGCTACTACATGCCGTTCAAACAAGGCATGCGTCATATCCATCCTCGCCTCGTGGAGAATATGGAATATTGTATCGGCTAAATCAAGTGCCTCCATGACTGGGGAGCAATTGGAATCTCCATCATCTTTCAAAGTATTGTGCTGAACAACATTCTCCATTCGTGACTGAATATGAGATTCTTCGGAATGTATGTGCCAACATAAGAGATTTCCACGGGTTGATAGTGAATGGTTGTGTTGGGCATGAGATTGTTGAACATGTCCTACCTCAGTTTCAACTAATGGCTCAGAGAGTAGGACGCTTCCATTGGGATGATCAGTTTCCTGGGGATTCTCGACTCTTCAAACTAGCACATCTACTCTTGAAGATTATTCCAATTGAACATATGTTTTACAAATTTGAAAGCTTCAACATCAGCAGAAGTTGGACGCTTCATTGAGCAGCTCCTAGAAACCTCTCCGGACATTCTTAGAGAATATATTATTCATCTACAAGAGCACATGGTAAATGTTTTTACCGCTAGCACTCTAGGGGCTCGAGACATTCATATCATGATAGAGTTCTTATTAATCATTCTCACTTATGTGCCTAAGGATTTTATTCATAATGGCCAGTTGTTTGAATTCCTAGCACGTGTTGGAGCACTTACCAGAGACGTATCAACTATTGCTCGCGACTTAGAAGAGAAATCAAAGAATAGAGAGAGTACCTATGTAATAAACAGTGCAACTCTAGGCTTGCTCGAAAATATTGAACTCTTGAAGAGAGAACTCAAAGATGTTTACTTGAAAGCCCCGGACTCATCTCAACTCTGCTTTCCCATGAGTGATGGACCCCTGTTCATGCATCTTCTACTTAGACACCTAAATGATTTGCTCAATTCCAATGCTTATTTAGTTGCTTTGATAAAGGAAGAAATCAGGCTGGTGAAAGACGATCTAGAATTCATAAGATCTTTCTTCGGGATTGTTGAGCAAAAATTGTATAAAGATCTATGGGCATGTGTTTTAGATGTGGCATACGAGACAAAAGATATCATTGATTCAATTATTGGAAGAGAAAATGGTCTCTTACATCTTATTTTCTCACTTCCCCTTGCCACAGAAAAGATCAATCTTATCAAAGAAAGGGTCTCAAATTTATTTGAGAAGATTCCCAAGAACATGGGCGTCATTGTTGTGAACTCTCCAAACAAGCCAGTTGAGCGCAAGTCATCAATATCTGGTAAAATAATCGTAGGTTTTAAAGAGGAGACATACTTGATAATTAGGAAGCTCACCAGTGGACCAAAAACGCTAGATGTCATTTCAATCACTGGTATGCCGGGTTCCGGTAAAACTACTTTGGCATACAAAGTGTATAATGATAAGTCAGTTTATGGTCATTTTGACATCCGTGCATGGTGTACAGTCGATCAAAAGTATGACGAGATGGAGTTGCTGAAAAAACTTTTTAATCAAGTTGTTGGCTCATCTTCGAAATTCGGTAAGAATATTGATGTTGCTAATGAGCTACGGAAACATTTGTTTGGAAAGAGGTACCTTATAGTCTTAGATGATTTGTGGGACACTGCAGCATGGGAAGAATTGACAAGACCTTTTCCTGAATTTGAGAATGGAAGTCGAATTATTTTGACGACTCGAGAAAAGAAAGTGGCTATGGATGCACAACGCCATAGTGATCCTCTTGACCTTCGATTGCTAACACAGGAAGAAAGTTGAGAGTTATTAGAGAAAAGGGTCTTTGGAAAAGAAAGTTGCCCCGATGAACTATTGGATGTTGGAGAAGAGATAGTCCAAAACTGCAAACGGCTTCCTTTGGTGGTTGATTTGATTGTTGGAGTCATTGCAGGGAAGGAAAAGAAAAAGAGTGTGTGGCTTGAAGTTCGAAATAACTTGAACTCCTTTATTTTCCAAAAAGAAGAGGATGTGATGAGGGTAATAGCATTAAGTTATGACCATTTACCTGATCCCTTAAAGTCGTGCTTGATTCACCTTGCAAGTTTTCCGAAGGACGAAGTAATTCCAGTCCGCAATTTGGAAATTTTATGGCCTGCTGAAGGATTTTTGGAGCAGGGAGAGATGAAGAGTGTGGAAGAAGTGGTTGCGATTTATCTGGATAATTTAATTTCCAGTAGCTTGGTAATTTCTTTCAATAAAATAGGTGACGATCGGACTTGCCAAATTCATGATCTTGTGCATGAGTTTTGTTTGATAAAAGCAAGAGAGGAAAAGTTGTTTGACTTGATAAGTTCAAGTGCTCCATCATCATCTTCTTCAGATTTGATGCCACGTCAAATGAACATTGCATATCGTAAGTGGCACTTTTGGCATAACAATATGCATTCTGGTAAACACCTTTATTCTTTGAGGATAACTGGACACAAGTTTGGTGACAATAGTCTTAATGATATATGTCACCTAAGACGCTCGAGGCTTCTTAGAGTGTTGCAACTGGATGACTCTTTTATTCTGGTGAATGATTCTTTGTCGAATGAAATATGCACATTGGTTCATTTGAGGTACTTAAACATTCGGACAAAAGTTAAATCTCTTTCATCTTTTTCAAATCTCTTGAATCTGGAAACTCTGTGGGTGAATAAATATGGACCACCCTTGGTATTATTACCAACAATTTTGAATCTTATAAAGTTGCGAGTGCTGGGTATATATAATTGTTCCTTCTTTGATTTGGATAAGAATGAGCCAATACTGGTAGCAGAGGACTCAAAGTCAGAGAGCATGAGATTATTACAGGGACTCGAAGTTTCCTATTCAAAAGACACAGAGGATATTTTCAAAAGGTTTCCCAATCTTCACGAGCTTCGATTTGATCTCAAGGAATCATGGGATTGTTCACGGGGCGATATTGGTTCCCGAAATTGGATTTCTTAAATGAACTAGAATCTCTCGAAGTAACTTTTATAAGTTCAAATTCAATTGATAGTGCGCTCTCTATAGCGACAAAACGGCTTTGGGATTTTCACTTCCCTTCGAGTGTGAAAATGTTGTGTTTGCGTGAGTTTCCTCTGACATCAGATTCACTATCAACAATAGGAATACTGCCCAACCTTGAAGAGTTGTACCTTAAAGACGCAATCATCGAGGGGGAAGAATGGAACATGGGGGAGGAAGACACCTTCCAGAATCTCAAATGTTTGACATTGCAGCGAGTGAATCTTGCTAAGTGGGAGGTTACAGAGGAATCCTTTCCCGCGCTTGAGATATTACGACTGCGGGACTGTCGCAAGCTTGAGGAGATTCCACCTAGTTTCGGGGATATTTGTTCATTAAAAATTATCGAACTGAAGTGGAGCCCTCAACTTGAAGAATCTGCTCTGACGATTAAGCAAGATGTTGAAGATACGATGGGAGAAGACAGGATTCAGGTCCTTGTTCATAAGTGAGAAAATATGTGAGTATATACAAACTTATTACCTCCTTAATTTCATTCATTATATGTGGCAGTGTAATTATCTTTTGCAGAATGATGAGGATAGTGCTGTAGGAAGTGGATTTGGAGGATAGCAAGAAGTAACTGAAACAAAAGGTTGGGAACCTCTGTACCATATGAAAGTTACCTTATATCTCAGCTTTTTCAAGTTTTTATATATCTTTCACAATCATCCCAGCATAGAGTTATAATGGTGCGCAGTCCGGGCGTGATTCCAAAAAGCGTTTATGTTAAAAACTGAGAAAAATATGAATATTTGCTTTGAAATCCATTTGAGTTGACTTCGGTCAATGTTTTGGCGGCGGAAATATAGAACTGAGTGGATCTCAGACAGCTACAAGGCCTTGCTCTGTCAAGGATACGTTCGGTTCTTGTGCATGCATTTGGCTCGGAAGGAAATACCCTAAGTTATTACAAGAATTAGCAATCTCATGAAGACCGGTATATATCTTCAATATAATCTAGCACCTGCAGTCACATGCAGATGCACGGATTAAAACTTTTTCACCTGTAAGGACAAAAGTACTCAGAAAGGGTAACCTTGATAATTTCCACAGAGAACAAGCACAGTGGCAAAGTAAAGTGTATCGAGTCTCGTTCTTATAACGAAACGAGAGTAGATCAAGGTTTGAAGAATAGTTGTTGAATTTCTTGTCGGTTTTTTCATAGCTACTGTAGCAGTCTGTGCAGTAGAGCTAGCTGCAACAGCAATTACAACAGCATTTTTAGAAGGAATCTGGTTTGGTTGGACATTTGGTGGAGGAAATATAGTAGGGCCTGTTGATGATGGGAAAGGAGCAGGACTAAAAATTGCTTTGGTACCAACGATGATTCAGGCTGCCTCTCCATCAAAATTGCCACAAAAGAACCTTTCCGCATGGATTTCGGACAAGGTAAACATAAAGCCAAGAGTAGGCCTTGAAACAAGAGTAGTAGTATGCTCATCAGTGACAGTTATCTACATTTGGATTAATTATTTTCAGCTTCCCTTATATTATCACAACTACCAGTAGCAGTCGTACTCAAACTAAACTTCTTTTTCTTAGCGGGATTTTTTCTTGTGTGCAACACTGCATTTTTCTCATTTTGTTGAGCGACTTCACAGCAATTAGTTACAAATAAAGAGTTTGAACTCATCCTGTTGTGCTGTTAAACAATGTTAGCATTATGTATCATTATGTAGTGGTTTTTACTCTTAGTGACTTGTTCGATAGAATGGTGCTGTCATGTACTTTTTAGGTGATGAGGTAATTAATTATGTCATGTATGATTAAAAGTAAGTCTGCTCTTTTTATTCAAGCATGTCACTTGCAGGTTATACAATCACTTGAACTCATTAGCACACATCAAAGGCGTAGTGTCGTGGCGGTATTTTACATTCACAGACTTAAAATCTTGGATTATCTTTGAACAGGAAAAAGAAAGGAAAACATGGCTTCAACCAAAGTTGAATGCCCAAGTAGCCTACATTGGAGAGAGATTTCTGCAACTTTTCATATCATGAGTTAGCTTTTGCAGCCAAAGTTGGCGAGTCTGCGACAGAGTGCTATCGAAGCTTAGCATCAACAAAACTAGTGTGACAGTTGAGTCGTGCTGTTGAACAACAATCAAGGCATCGTCGATTTGGGAGGGATCAAAGTGTGAGCTTCTTGTTTGTTTTGTTGTTTCACAGATAGTATCTCTCAGTGTTTGAAGGAGACAGGCTTACACTGCTTTGTACATTCCCAAGACAACTTTTAGGAAAGTTGATATTCGTATTGCCACTTCCTAAAGCATTATTGATTATTCCCATGCCCTTGTACTTTTTTCAATAGCTTGCGCCATCAAAATCAACAATGGAGGCCTTAGAGATTCTTGACAGAGGTGAATTTACTATGCTTATCAATGGAGTTGCCCCAATGCCAAGGCCTACTAACAGGACTAGGTCGTATTTCTTGTAATCTTGTGCTGGTGCTCCATAGGGGCCGTCAATCAAGAGCTTTGGCAATCTGTTATACATTGATTTGAATCAAAATGTGCATAGAGTTCAGGAATAAAATCATTGAACACTTACCATTTTAAACCTTTACACCCTTACCTAGGCTTGTAGTCGGCCTTCGCTGTGTCTGCTCTTAGGCCACTCTAGTCACCAGTTGGAGGCTCACAAACCTATATTTTGATCAGAACATTAGTTTTCCAAAGAGTGTAATTTTCTTAAAAAATGAAGTCTTTGCTGTGTCATTTATGAATTCAGTACCTTAGAGAAGAGAGTTTTGAGCTGAGACGTCCAATCGCCCACTGTTCGAATGTGCATACTGAGGTAATCATCTCCTGGAGCTGAGGAGATGGTAAAAGGATGCCTGCAACACAAAAAGAAAGTATGATGTTAAAGGTAATACTCCAATTTGCACTAAGTTTTATGTTTCTCTCCCTCCTCCATCAACTTACTATTGAAATGAAGAAACATCTGGAATAGACTACATCAGTTGTTGGAGACAAGTATGTTGAATCTAATCTCGAGAATGTGTATTTACTCTATAGGTAAATTAAGTTTCTAGGTAAGGCATAATAAAACTATGCATGTAGTAAAGACATAACTCAAAGCAACACAATTTATAATGCAATTAAGGTTAGCTATAAAAATACATGTTCAATGTAACTAATCACACGTCGTCCTCTAGCTTGTTCCATCCAGGCTAGTAACGTAAAAATTGCAGATTTAAAAGAATTGGAACTGCAAGAATTGATGAAAAAAGATTGTGAAAAATCCAAAGTGATTAGGACTCATCAAAATAGATTTAGTTTTAATTTTACAGACATTCCAAGTCTTAAATCCAATGCGCTTAAGTAATCCCTATAATATAACTGTTCTACAAAAGAATTGTATAATTGATCTCAGCTATGCCGAGATTGAGACATAACTAATTGACTGAATAAAAATTTCAAAGACTACGATAGAGGTGGCATACCATATCGGGCATGGCATTTGAACAACCGGCATTGTCGATTATAAAACTGCAGCAAAAGTGACAAAGACTTATCAGGAAAAGCAATTTTTCATAAGAATGGTAATTCTCAGAAAACCCATAATCAGGAAAAGGAGAAACCCATCAAAATTCAGGAGTTTAACTACAGGGATCTTGAAGCTGCCACTAATGGTTTCTCTGACCAAAAGCTTCTTGGTAGGGGCAGCCATGGACTTGTCTATAAAGGAATACTTCGAAATGGCCGACTTGTAGCTGTCAAAAGGTCTTCTAGAGGTGCCCCAAGATTCAGCACGGATAATTGTAATGAGGTAGAGAATGAAATTGATATTCTTTCCAAATTGCAAAGTCCAAGATTGGTTAATCTTGTTGGTGTTAGTACTGATTCTCATGACAGGCTTTTGGTTGTTGAGTTTATGTCTAATGGTACACTTTATGATGTCCTTCATTCCAATTCTCGTTCAATTAGCTGGGGGAGGAGGATAAAGTTAGCTTTACAAACTGCTAAAGCTGTTGATATTCTCCATTCTTTGAACCCTCCTGTAATTCATCGTGATATTAAGTCTGCTAATGTGTTGATAGACAGGAACTTTAATGCACGTTTGGGTGATTTTGGGTTAGCATTAAGGTGTCATCTTGATGATTTTAGGTTGAGGTCTACTCCTCCTGCAGGTACATGGGTATTACCATCAAAATCAACCATGTCGCATAAAAAGTTCATTTTGTGCTAAGTTAATAGTCTGCAGAGTTGATACCTGGAATATCTTCTGAGGCACTTCCTTATCAAGGTGCAGGAATATAGACTCAAGACAGTCAGATTGGAGAAGTCCAAAAAGAACTCTGGAATTGGAGCAGATAAATTGTTCACATCAAGATGGATAACGGAGAGAAACTAAATATTTGCTAATGGGTTGATACTGCCTGAGAACGATTCATAGCTAAGGTCAAGACCAATAACTTTCCCTGCATCATTGCAGGTGATGACCTGCCATTGACAGCAGTCAATCCTCTGATCCCACTTAACCAGCTTGGTGGATACTTCAGAATTATAAGTAAGATTATTTCTGAGCTGCAGCAGCAACATCTTCTGATCCTGAAGACATTTGCTCGAATTAGCTGCCATTGCATCATTCATTTTATTGCAGATAGAGAGTAGTAGGATGAAGAAGAGCTGGGAAAACATTTGACTTCTCATTTGGACTATGAGCAGAAAGGGAAAATTGAAGCTTCTGCTGATCTGCAACGTCTAAAATAGGAATAAACTTGCATGATGATGTGGGGTCATCCTCGTGGGAATAAACAATGTATCAGTGAAGGAGGTGATGGCTTAGTAGCTCTTGCACTTTTCGATTAAAATTTTCAGTAGCGGTATAGTACTCAAATTTTTTCTTTGTGGGGTTCCTGCTGGACTGAAATACTGAATCTTTACTCACATTAGGATTAGTACATTTTTCTGAAGTTTGCGATGGGATATCATGCATTGATGTATTAATACGCACTGGAGGATTTTTAATAACACTTACCGTTGCAGCACCTATTGAAACATCTGGACCTGAATATCCCCCCATCATATGCATCAATAGGCTGATTCTTGGTGCGCGTGAATTCCACCAGCCTGCATAACAATTAAAACTCTATGCGTCGATGAGCTGATTGTGATGGTATTTCTTGAAAGATACATAAAAGCTTGAAAAAGCTGAGATATAAGATAACTTTCATATAATACAGAAGTTAACCACCTTTTGTTTCACTTCTTGCTATCCTCCAAATACACCTTGTAATCAATATCTGAGTGAATATTATCCCATCATTGCGGAGAGTCAGCAATCCCAAATATGTTTCTGGACTTGAGAAGTAACGTATGATATGCAAACAATTCAAGCCATGCCAAAAAAGAAAAGAAGAGTACACAAAAACAACAATTTGAAAGACCAAATCTTGAAATACATAACTAGAGTGCCTGTTTTAAGCATACAAAATGAAGAAAAAGTGGGGAAATTAGACAAAAGTAGTGTAGTAATAATTGATATCCATCACTTATTCACCACAACAGAATAAAGGAAAAAGGAAGGAAATAGCACGAAGAATGCAATAGATATGAATGTTTAGGAACTTATTTCATGTTCATCTTTAGACTCATTCCGAACAAGGACTTGAATCATGTCTTCTCCCGTCATATCTTCAACATATTGCTTAATCTCGCAAGCAGAATCTTCAAGTTGACGGAGCAAGAGTAGCAGCAAAATTATCTACACAGCTGCATCTAATTGCAAATTCATCCACCTGCACTTGTTTTTCTTTCATCCCATGTGCATCAACTTGTTGCGCCTCACTTGAAAAAGCTGCGATATAAGATAACTTTCATATAGTACAGAGGTTGCCCACCTTTTGCTTCCTACAGCACTATTCTCATCATTCTGCAAAAGAAAATTACAGTGGTCAAACTCTACCATATATAATGAAATGAAGGAGGCAATAAGTTCGTCTATACTCACATATTTCCCGGGGTAAAAGTGCTCAAGACTTGATCAGTTATAAACAAGGACCTGAATATCCCCCATCATATCTTCAACATCTTGCTTAATCTTCAGAGCAGATGATTCAAGTCGACGGCTCCTCACCAGTTCGATACTTTTTAAGGAACAAATATCCCCGAAACTAGGCGGAATCTCCTTAAGCTTACGACAGTACCGCAGTCGTAATTTCTCAAGCGCAGGAAAGGATTCCTCTCTAACCTCCCACTTAGCAAGATTCACTCGCTGCAATGTCAAACATTTGAGATTCTGGAAGGTGTCTTCCTCCCCCATGTTCCATTCTTCCCCCTCGATGATTGCATTTTTAAGGTACAGGTCTTCAAGGTTGGACAGTTTTCCTATTGTTGATAGTGAATCGGATGTCAGAGGAAACTCACACAATCTCAACATTTTCACACTCGAAGGGAAATGAAAATCCCAAAGTCGATTTGCCGCTACAGAGAGCGCATTATCATTTGTATTTGAACTTTCAAAAGTTACTTTGAGAGATTCTAGTTCATTTAGGAAGTCCAATTTCGGGAACCAATATTGCCCTGTTGAACAATCCCATGATTCCTTGAGATCAAATCGAAGCTCTTGAAGATTGGGAAACCTTTTAAAAATATCCTCTGTGTCTTTTGAATAGGAAACTTCGAGTCCCCGTATTAATCTCAAGCTCACTAACTTTGAGTCCTCTGCTACTAGTATCGGTTCATTTGTATCCAAATCAAAGAAAGAACAATCATCTATGCCCAGCACTCGCAACTTTACAAGATTCCAAATTGTTGGTAATATTACCAAGGGTGGTCCATATTTATTCACCCACAGAGTTTCTAGATTCCAGAGATTTGAAAAAGACGAAGGCAGAGATTTAACTTCTGTCCGAATGTATAAGTACCTCAAATGAACCAATGTGCATATTTTATTCAGCAAAGAATCATTCACTGTGATAAAAAAGCTATCCAGTTGCAACACTCTAAGAAGCCTCAAGTGTCTTAAGTGGCATGTATCATAAAGAAGACTATTGTCATGATATATGTGGTCAGTTATCCTCAAAGAATAGAGATGTTTACCAGAATGCCTTTTATTTTTTGAATCGAACAGGGAAAATTTGTTATACCCAAAGTGCCCCTGACCATATTCAATTCTCATTTGACGTGGCATTAGATCCGAAGAAGATGATGATGGAGCACTTGAACTTATCTCGTCAAACAACTTTTCCTCTCTTGCTTTTATCAAACAAAAGTCATGTACAAGATCATGAATTTGGCAAGTCTGGATTTTACCTATCTCATTGAAAGAAATTACTAAGCTACTGGAAATTAAATTATCCAAATAAACATCCATCACTTCTTCCACACTGTTCATCTCTGTGTTTTCCGCAAATCCTTCTGCATGCCAGAATCTTTTCAAAACTTCTACTGGAATTGCTCTATCCTTCCGATAACTTGCAAAGTAAAGTAAGCATGACTTTAAGGGATCAGATAAATGGTCATAACTTAATGCTATAACCTTCATCACGTCCTCTTCTTTCTGGAAAATAAAGGAATTCAAATTATTTCTAACTTCAAGCCACACACTCCTTTTCTTTTCCTTCCCCGCAATGACTCCAGCAATCAAATCAACCACCAAAGGAAGTCGTTTACAGTTTTGGACTATCTCTTCTCCAACATCCACTAGCTCATCAGGGCAACTTTCTTTTCCAAAGACCTTTTTCTCTAATAACTCCCAACTTTCTTCCGGTCTTAGCAATCGAAGGTCAAGAGGATCACTGTGGTGTTGTGCATGCATAGCCACTTTCTTTTCTCGAGTCGTCAAAATAAGTCGACTTCCTTTCTCAACTTCAGGAAAAGGTCTTGTCAACTCATCCCATGCTGCAGTGTCCCACAAATCATCTAAGACTATAAGGTACCTCTTTCCAAATAGATATTTTCGTAGCTCATCAGCAACATCAATATTCTCACTGAATTTCAAAACTGAGCCAGTAACTTGATTAAATAGTTTTTTCAGCAACTCCATCTCATCATACTTTTGATCAACTGTACACCATGCACGGATGTCAAAATGACCAACAACTGACTTATCATTATACACTTTGTACGCCAAAGTAGTTTTACCGGAACCCGGCATACCAGTGATCGAAATGACATCTAGTGTTTTTGGTCCACTAGTGAGCTTCCTAATTATCAAGTATGTCTCCTCTTTAAAACCTACGATTATTTTTCCGGCTATCGATGACTTGTGCTCAAGTGGCTTGCTGGGAGAGTTCACAACAATGACGCTCATATTCTTGGGAATCTTCTCAAATAACTTTGAGACCCGTTCTTTGATAAGATTGATCTTTTCTATGGCAACGGGAAGTGAGAAAATTAGATGTAAGAGACCATTGTCTCTTACAATAATTGAATCAATGACATCTTTTGTCTCGTATGCCACATCTAAAACACGTGCCCAGAGATCTTTATACAATTCTTGCTGAACATTCCCGAAGAAAGATCTTATGAATTCCAGATCTTCTTTCACCATCCTGATTTCTTCCTCTATCAAAGAAACTAAATAAGCATTGGAATTGAGCAAATCATTTAAGTGTCTAAGTAGAAGATGCATGAACAGGGGTCCATCACTCATGGGAAAGCAGAGTTGAGATGAGTCTGGGGCTTTCAAGTAAACATCTTTGAGTTCTCTCTTCAAGAGTTCAATATTTTCGAGCAAGCCTAGAGTTGCACTGTTTATTACATAGGTACTCTCTCCATTCTTTGATTTCTCTTCCAAGTCCCGAGCAATAGCTGATACGTCCCTGGTAAGTGCTCCAACACGTGCTAGGAATTCAAACAACTTGCCAGTATGAATAAAGTCCCTAGCCACATCAGTGAGAATGATTAATAGGAACTCTATCATGATATGAATGTTTCGAGCCCCTGGAGTGCTTGCGGTAATAACATTTATCATGTGCTCCTGTAGATGAATCAGATATTCTCTAAGAATGTCCGGAGAGGTTTCTAGGAGCTGCTTAATAAAGTGTCCAACTTCAGCTGATGTGGAAGCGTTCAAATTTGTAAAACATATGTGCATAACCTCCAACTGAGTTGGAATAATCTCAAAGAATAGATGTTCTAGAGAGTGTCCACCAATTTGATTAGGCCATAGGAAGTGTCCTACTCTCTCAGCCATTGGTTGAAACTGAGGTAAGACATATTCAACAATCTCATGCCCAACGCAACCATTCACTATCAACTCGTAGAAATCTCTTATGTTGCCACATACATTCTGAAGAATCTCATATTCTGTCATGAATGGAGAAAGTTGTTCAGCATGATACTTGGAAAGATGATGGAGATTCAGAAGGAGGAAGTCCAGCTCCAATATCAGCTTTTCAGTTAGATCCACGTCAACGGCTTTTTGAATTTCTTCATTCTTTAAGCTCTCTATGAAATCTAGAACATTGAGAGTGTCCTTGCGAAGGGTAGAAAATGGCACCTGCCAAAAGACCAAACATTATATCAAATTCTCACAAAGAAAGACAGTTAATTCTCTCTATATTATTTTTTTCTGTCAAACATATAAACACAACCTCTTGAAAATAGTAACTAACAAGGATTGATAAGCCTTATAATGTTTAGTTGTTTTTTTCTTTATTCTTACAACAAGAAGTTTATAATTCTATCAATAAGTTCCTATTCTTTGTTATAAAATAGTGAATGCACATGTCTAGGGTAGCAAAAACTTGCTCATACTTGGTATTTATACCAAATCATACTAACTTATAATGGTTACGCGATTTAATAATGAAATAATATATATCAAGTGAAAGAACTTTATGTGCAGACACATGACATGCATCTGTTGGTTTAGTATATAAAGTCACAATTAATTGGAAAGAAATAAAATAGAACAAACAAGAAATAAAATTTATTCGATTCATGATATTAAGAGAAAAAGTAGTATAGACGTCATGGATTTCAATTTCTTCAACCATAGGTTCATTTGCCTCAATATTTTTAGCTTCAGATTCATTTACTAAAGTATGAAGTGAAGAAACAGAAGTAGAGGTGATTAAGTGAAGGTGGGAATAATCACAACATACGTCATGGATTTCAATATCTTCAACCATAGGTTCCTTTGCTGAAGTGTGAGGAGCAAGTTTCTGCAAATAAACACCAATAGCATCAAGGTACAACCCAGAACGCCCGTGAAATCCCACAATAGCTACACCTTCTTCCATCACAAGTGAAAATGGGGTTCCAGCAGCCTCACACCCAAATGGTCCATAATTCTTTGCATTAGTTATAAAACATAGAGATTTTATAATCGAATGGTCGTAAAAACGTCCAAATGTCCCCTTGATGCCAGTTAAATATTCCAATGGAGTTGCCTCAATAACAACCTGAGAATATTGCAAATTACATATCTGTTAAATAAGCAGCAGAGTCGGGAATTTTGACAAGAATTCAGAAAAGTGCAAGCATGTCATATTAGGATTCAAGATCTCTGACCTAAAGCAAATTTGGACCCTTAGTTGAATCCTCCCAATGCAAAGGAAGCAACAAACTTAAATATGAATTAACAGGTTCATTCATATCTTTGACTTGAAAGATGCTTATATAACTATAGATTTTACACTATGTATACTAAAATTGCAAAAAGTTGCTACACTATCATATTAAGTTGACCTATAACATGATTTTTCATATCAAGAGTTTGATAAGGTAACTTGAAGGCTGTAAGATAAACGAATAACATGCTATAACTAGTTTAATTGTCTTAATAATTAAATGTTTTACATAATTTAAGCTCATTGCTATGACATGACACAAAATAAACTTGAGAAGAACGTGACAATTAAGAGAAATAAATATGTTGACCACAATCTTTTTGGACTTACCTTGTCTCTTTGACCTCCATCCCCACCAAACTTTGGTGAGTCGATGGTAGTACCTTGTTCAGTAATGGTTCTGAACATGATGGAGTCTATAACATCTCCATGAGCAATCAATATTTCTTTAATAGGACTTTTCAGCATGTAATTCCATTCTGATCCACCAATGCCTCCCCATGACTCCAACAATATTGAGTCCGCTTGATCATAACTCACTTGATTTCCCTTCACATACATAACAAATCAATGGCTCCATTATAGGCTGTGAAAAAAATAGAATGAATATAGATACAATCATGTAATAGAATAGAAAGCAAGTACCACTACTGGCAATTTGCTTTGATTATTTTTCAATCCCTTTCTCTTGATATTTCTTATGATCATTCTATTTAAAGTTATTCATTCTATATAGGGAAAATGGATAAGTACCCCTTCCCCTCCCTCCCGTCCCGCCCCCTCCC
>MU682435.1:52158-69517 GCA_026770625.1 Nicotiana glauca
TCTCCCCCCCCGAACTATTTTGAAATAGAATTATTTGCACCCTAAAGGCTTATGTGGCAAAGCATGTGTATTTCACTCTCCGTGAGAGAGTGAGAGGCAAAATTATAATTTTAATTTCTAGAAAAAATTTACTTTCTTAATTTTTTTAAATTAAATATATAATTTCTCACATTTTCCTTTTTTCTGTTCTTTTCCTTTATCTTCTTCTTTTACTTCACTTTTTAGACATCATTCGTCGGCGATGTTGTCCGACTTTTCTTCTTTCATTTATCATGCTAATATGCTTCTTCTTTCTCTTTCTTTCACACGCAATAACACTCTCAAAAAGATTTATTCATATGCAGAATAAAATATACTCAGATCTGAAAAAATATCTATCATCAGAAAATCTTTTCTATGCCGGAAAATATGGTGCCAATGAAATTTTAGCTGAAAGAATTTTTTTCTAACCCAAAAGCACATATATACTCAAGATCATTCACCATCACTCACCTTTTAATTTTGATTACCCCGCCCACAACCACCATCCAAAACCCTCAACCACAATAACCATTAAAGACCTTAAAACAAGCATAATAGCAAAATAAAATAAAAAATGAAGTCACCGATTGAAGACATTAAGGTGAATCCTTGTTGTTCAGCTTGGTTAGGTGACAGAAATCAAATAGAGAAAGGAGAAAGGAAAAAAGAAAAGAAAATGAGGAAGAGAATAAGAAATAAATAAAATATTTAATGAAATACCACGCGTCAAGCGTTTTAAGGTTGTGGTGTTTTAAGGGTGAATTTATTCTATTTCAAAATAGTTCAGGGGGGATAATAGGACTCCCCCCCTCCCCCCCAAAGTGTGTAATTGGAAATTCGACTATAGGTGAGGGGGTACTTATCCATTTTCCCTTCTATATAAAGTGTTAGAAGAGTAACATAAGTTATTCGTTTTCTTTTTTTTCAATCCCTTTCTCGAAATATTTCTTGGGCCACAGGTCATCCCCAAGAGAGATAGCTTCAAGTACCTTGGGTCGATGATTCAAGGGGACGGGGAGATCGATGAGGACGTCACTCACCGCATAGGGGCGGGCTGGATGAAATGGAGGCTTGCATCTGGAGTCTTGTGTGACAAGAAAGTGTCACTGATACTCAAAGGTAAGTTTTATAGAGCCGTAGTTAGACCGGCCATGTTGTATGGGGCAGAGTGTTGGCCGGTTAAGAACTCTCATATCCATAGGATAAAAGTTGCAGAGATGCGGATGTTGAGGTGGATGTGCGGACACATTAGCATAGACAAGATTAGGAATGAAGATATTCGGAAGAAGGTGGGCGTCACACCTGTGGATGACAAGATGCGGGAAGCGAGGCTCAGATGGTTCGGGCACGTGCAGAGGAGAAGCCTCGATGCACCGGTGAGGAGGTGTGAGAGGTTAGCCGTGGTGGGTACGAGAAGAGGTAGAGGGAGACCTAAGAAGTATTGTGGAGAGGTGATCATGCAGGACATGGCACGACTGCACATTTCCGAGGACATGGCCCTTGATAGGAAGGCCAGGAGGTCACGCATTAGGGTTGAAGGATAGGGGTAGTAAAGCTTTCCTTACTCCAATCCGGGGGTGAGGCGTGGTTGGATTAGGATTGGTCTTAGATGGCTTGCAGTTTATGTTAGACCCACACTATTTTTGTTGTTTGTCTAAGCCTCGGGCCTTAGATTATGGTTATTGTTATTGCATGTCATTCATCTTTCAGTTTTTATGTTTCTGTTATTATTACGATTTCCACTGGAGTTACTAATGATTTCTCTCCTCTTGTTTTTTTTCTTACTTTACTTTCGTCTATCTGAGCCGAGGGTCTATCGGAAGCAGCCTCTCTGCCCCTATCGGGGCAGGGGTAAGGTCTGCGTACACATTACCCTCCCCAGACCCCACAATGTGGGACTTTACTAGGTAATTGTTGTTGTTGTTTCTCTAAATATTTCTTATGATCATTCTATTTAAAGTTATTCATTCTATATAAGGTGTTAGAAGAGTAACACAAGTCATTAGCTTTAGAAAGTGATCCGTGCTTGTGTGTAAGTATGAGGTGAAGTAAAGTAAATAGAGGTGATTAAGCAAAGGAGGAAATAATCACTTAAACCTAGCATTTAACCACGTCGTGTCTCTTCGTTTTCATCTTTATATTTCTTTGTTGCCCAATGAATACTAAGATTCAAAGGTTAGAGGATCAATTTAGGGAGAGGAAAAGAGGCATAACCACAAAAATTAACATATTAGAACCAAAAAGAAAGATCATAAAGGATCATTGACACGTGGGCATCTAATCATATGACAGGTTGTTTAAAATTATTGAATAATGTGCGAAAAATATATAGATGTCATGTTGCTTCGCCTGATGGAAGCAATGTTGTAGCAACCAACGAGGGTTCAACAAAGCTTGTAGGGAATTTGGTTTTGAAAAATATTCTTTATGTGTCCAGCTTTACGTGCAATTGATATCTATGTCGCAATTGATGGATCACTTAGATTGTTTTCCTATGTATTAAACTTTTATGTGTTATACATGACATCACCTCAAGGATGTTGACTGAAGTGTGTGAGCGAAGAGATAGACTCTACTGTTTTTAGAACAAGTTGAGGGTGTGTTCGCTGAAGATAGGTGGTGTTCACTCGTTGAATCTTTGGTACAAGCATTTGGGACATCCTTCTCTACAAGTGAACTAATCAATTTTTGCTGTAGATTTAAAAAAAATTGGCGTTCTGTATAAGAGTTGTGATGTGTGTCGTCGAACAAAACAATAGAAAGAAAAAATTTCTTTGAGTGATTTTAGAGTTTCTAGCATTTGTGAATTAATTTATTGTAAATTGTAATTTATGGGGACCTTATCGAATGACTTCGTCTTGAGGTGCATCGTATTTTTTATTATTGAAGATGATTATTCATGTGCTGTGTCAATTTTTTTTATTGATTGATAAGAAAGAAGTAGCCAAACTGTAAAGAAATGTTTTGCTATGATAGAGAGACAATTCAATAAGCGTGGAAAGAAAACATCAGCACATATTAAATGTAGCACGGGTCTTGCATTTTCAAGATAATTTACCTATAGCCTTTTGTTGGGTGGGGGGAGGGAATGTATTTGACGGCATGCCATTTGATTAATCGAGCTCCGTCCTTAACTTTGAATGGAAAAACCCCTTGTGAGCTTTTATATGGTCGAGTGCCTATGGGCATCTTCAAGTATTTGGATACGTGTGTTTATGCACATAATTTAGGGAGGACTGGTGACAACTTTTCGAGTAGAAGTCTTAGGTGTATTTTTTTCATATTTGTTAGGACTAGGATTTACTATTTTTATATATATTCTTGTTATTCAAGAAATAAAGGCAAGGCTTTTCTCTTCGTTTTTCACCGAAACTCGGTCTATATTTTGGCAACAACCATTAAATAAATTGTATATATCTTGTATGTCGGTTGTATAGACGACATATAATATATATATATATATATATACAACTAACATAGTTTTATACAAGTTGTATATAAATTGTACATATATATAATTTTTTTACCGCATTCTGTACAATAAAAGGTTATATTCAAATTGTATATAATTGTAGCTTTTGACTGAAATTACTGTTGAGTCCCATTGATTGAACAGATACAACTATTAAGGGTTGTGTGCCTTTTCTTTTATATATGACTGATGTACAAATTGTATGACATACCGATAATTTGATTGCTTTCCCTTTCTCTCTTTCTCCTTCAATTTCTTTTCCTCTTTCCATTGTTGTAACTGTTCCTTCCCTTCCTTTCAAATTCTCAAGATCTGATGTATAAACTATACATAAAACCTAATCAGGAGAAAGAATACAAAGAAACTGAAGAAAGTCATTGCAGAAAACACGATTGCAGATATAAAAATTCAGTTAAATAAACTTTGTTTAGCTAAGACCATGGTTGACTAACCTTTTTAATTGAGATATAATGGTTACGTATGAATTCTCCCCTTTTCAACAAACCAACTATTTAAAGATGAAGAAGTTGAAAATTCGAAATAGGATAAAGGGCATTGATGTTAGGTAGACATTGGTTGGACGCCAATTTTGAAATATATAGTCTTTAGTTGAGAAAAGATCCAAAATAGTCCAGTATCTTTGGACTTTAACTCAAATTAGTCCTATTTCTTTTACATGGAACACTAATAGTCCAGATTCTTTAATAAAGTGGTACACTTTTAGTCTCCATATTTGATTTGGAAAAAGAAATTCCATAGAAAAATATTTTCCTAGAAAATGAGTGGTTATCATTTGTTTTTTCTTGTTTGGTTACTAAGTGAAAAACTTTTTTTCGAATTTTTTTTTAGTGTTTGTTTAGAGAGTGAAAAATATTTTTTATAAACTTTTTTATGCTACTTTTCTTACCCCCCCCCTTCTCCCAAATCCCCATGTTTCTCGTGCCCCCTTCCCCCTCCCTTCCCCTCCTCCCAACCCCTATTACCCAATATTTTTAAGACTCTATTTTCTGTAAGAATTTAATTATCCTTTTAAAAATTTACACAAACCCAAAGGGACTAATATGTTATTTTACCTTTTCTCGCCAAAACAACGTTGAAATTTGTGTTACATAACTGAAAAGAAAATACTCTTTTTTGGTTGAAAAAGAAAGTGCTCTTTCTACAACATGAAAAAAGTACTTATTTTGTTAAAATAAAAGAAAATTCTTTTTCTATATCATGAAAAAAAATACTTTTTGCTACATCATTTTGTTGAAATAAAAAAAAATACTTTTTCTATATCATAAAAAGAAGAAGAATTAACCCAAATAGTTGTCTATCTAACTACTTAAACTAAAAATAGCCGGTGGGGATATAATATATGTATAAGTTACGTATTATATATGTATAATTATGTAAAATAAAGGTATAATCTATATGGCCAGAGCCTTGGCTTGCAGCCGGCCAACTTAGAACAGTAGTAAGTAAAACAAAAAGCGAGCAGAAAGCCTTTAGTGTGTGAGAGAGAGAGAGAGAGTTTTGAACCAATGTGTTCGTGTCTTGTGTTAATAAAACGCAGGGTACTTATAGTTTGAAAACAGGTAGAAAATAAGGCAAGAATCAAAGTTCAGCAATAATTATGAAACCATGTACTAATTAGAATCAAATCAATGCAAGTATTCCCTTAATTAAGGGGTAATTAACCAACAGTAAAGAGCACGACATGTTTAAGGAAAGAAAATCAAGTAAGGCATTAGGTACAAAATAGACAATTAGGGGTAAATACACAACGATTCAATTAAGGAAATAGTTAGTGAAGAATCAGCAAATAATACGGTTAACCAGATAAGGTAAGAAAACAAAATAAGGTTGCAGAATATGGAAATAATCGAGAATCAGCATATAGCAAATCAGTGAATCAAGGACTCGAAATAATACTGATTTAAGAAGAATAACATAGGTTCCTATAAATAAGCAAATAAGCCAAGTTTAAAAAGGAAAAATCGAAGGTCTAAATGAAAGTTTTCAAATCAAGCAAAGAAACAGGGAACTCAGAATCAATCAAAGAGAGAGTCATGAGTCAGTGTTTAACATATAAATAAAGCAAGACAAGGATAACCAGAGGTCGACACATAACTCTAGCAAGCACGAAAGTTAAACAATATTGATTCGATGAGAGAGAGGCAAGTCAAGATGAATATAAGCACATGGAATCGATGTAAGTTAGGCTAAGAAACTCAGTAAAAACAGATTCAAGGCGAGATGGTCACAGAAACTCAAAAATGAGAACTGGTCAGTCATGCTGATACACAGAACCAAATGAAGAAAATTAGAAAATTAGGGCTTTCAACATAGACGAGTTAAAGACGTATTAAAATCATAGAATCAGTCAAAATGTGCAAGAAATAGAAGTTTAAACACAAAGAATTGGTTAAACAAGGTTTTAAAAGAAGTTTCGAAAATCCTAGTTTCAGAAGAAGATGAAAAACACTTGAAACCACATGATATTTGTAAAGAACCTCAAGGACGGTGTAAAACATTCAAGAAACAAACTCAAATCATCCTGGATCTGTACAGATCTAAAAGGCATAGAAAAGAAATTAGGGTTTCGAAAGAACCTATATAGAGACGAACAAACATGTCTAGAAACCCAAGGATCGTAGCAAATACAGCATGATTTTGCTTGAAATCACACTAGAGTAGCTAAGAACAGGCAGTAGATGAACCCTAGATGCAAGTCGGCATGGATCTGGGCCCTTGAAGACCTTAGAGAAGGAAATTATGGCATGAGATGAGCCATTTGAGGCTTAAGAGACGATGAGAGGTCACCGGAGATGGCCGAAAATGGGAGGTCGATGGTTGAAGATTAGGGTTAGGTTGAGAGTATTTTGAGAGTAGAGAGGATCTTAGGGCGGCGGTGTATAGAGAAATGGTTAGGGTTACGGGTCGTTTAGAATTTAAAAAAAGGAGAGAATGAACGAGGGTCATTAATCTTTTAGATCAACGGAGGATCTGATGGATTTTGGGTTGGGTAGGTGTAATTAGGGCCTGGGTCGGGTATTTTAATCCGAAATTGGGCGGGGGTATTGGGTTTAATTGAGGCTAAAATTGAATATAATTTGGCTAAGTTTTAAATAGCCAATTTAACCCTATATAATTTATAATAAATAATAGATGATTTCTAAAAAATAATTTCATGTACTAAAATAATTTAAAATATATATTTAACATTTTAAAAATATATAAGATAATTATATGTATATAAAACGTAATTGTACATTAATAAGGCTAATATTGTAATTATATGTAAATTGGCTTAAAAATATAAATGCAATTATAAAAAATGCACAAAATATATTTAAATAATATGTTGGCATCAATATAGTATTTAGATCATTAAATTATCACAACAATAATTTGAATGATAATTATTGGAAATTTTATAAGTAAAAGGGGAAGAATTAAATTATTTTAAAGCCTTGTAAAATTATAGAAAAATTATAAAAACCTTGTGCATGCTTATATATGTATATATATTCTATTTTGAAAGTACTTATGTCTATAAAATATATAGGAAAAACTGGGTATCAACACGACTGCCCCAAATCCTTCTTCGCGATCGCGACCTTAGCCACGCGGTCGCGATAGCCAACTCCACGGACCTTCGGGATCGCAAACCCAAATTGGCGATTTCATAAGACAAATTCCCAGCTGCCCTCAATAGACCTGCGTGATCATGAACCCTTCAACGTGATCGCATAGAACAAAAGTCTGCAACATAACTGAAGCCAAATTTGCAATTTCTCAAACATGCAATTGGTCCGTTTAACCACCCGAAACCCACCCAAGGCCCTCGGGACCTCAATCAAATATGCTAACATATTTCATAACATCATTCAGACTTGTTCCAACCTTCGGAACTCTCAAGACAACATCAAAACACCAAAATCATATCGAATTCAAGCCTAAGAATTCCAAAAACTTTGAAATTTCGCTTTCGATCAAAAAGTCTATCAAACCTCGTCCGAATGACCTTAAACTTTGCACACACATCACAAATGACACAACGGACCTACTCCAACTTCCAAAATTCTATTCCAACCCCTATATCAAAATCTCACCTATCAACCGGAAAAACGCTAAAATTCCAATTTCTCCAATTCAAGCCTAAACCTTCCACGGACCTCCAAAATACATTCCGATCATGCTCCTAAGTCCCAAATCATCTAACGGAGCTAAAAAAATCATAAAAATTTCAATCCTAGACCACATACTAAAAAGTCAAAACTTGGTTAAACCTTTTAAATTTTAAGCTTCAAACTGTGAACTGTTCTTCCAAATCCATTCTGATTACCCTGAAAACCAAAACCAACAATTTACATAGTACATCGCACGGGGCTAGTCATGCCCGATAACTAGCGAGCGAAGTGCAAAAGTTCAAAACAACCAGTCGAATCGTTATGAAGCTTGATATATTTTATAATACTAGCTTAGTTTTTATATATTCTTTGTTTGGAACTTTTTATTTACATTTCATATTGTGATGGAATGGTTGTTTATAATTAATCTCTTATCACGTCTTCGTATTTTATCTCTAAGTTATTCTTATATTAATTTTATAATTCTCACGGAGCAAAATTAATATATGATAACCGATGAATAAAATAGTAGAGTGAGAGTACTTTTTAGTAAACTATTATTTCAAGTCCTTAATCTTGATTGCCTCAGTTTAATTCTCATGGAGGAATTGTTGTAGGCAAGATTATTGATCTTTAGTAAAAATATTCTCACGAATTTTTTACTATATTCTAACACAATTAAAGCAAGAAAAATATTTCGGTTTAATCGTCACTGGTCTTAAATTAATTAATTAATATAATTCTCACGGAGTTTTACTAATTAATTATTTCTTAGTGAGCAAAATATAAGTATTAGAAATAAGCAATTATTCTTTAAAAAAATAAATGTAGAAATTGAGATTTTATTATAGTAATATTATCAAGTGAATTCAATGATTCCCAACTCTTTTTTTTTTTTAAATTATAAATCTTTCAAAAGTTATTTTTTTTGTTTAAGTAATTAACAAGTTTTAAACCTTACTCACTTTTCATCAATTTGATTCTCTCACATAGTAGTTAAAATATTACAAGTCTGTAACATTGATTATCCAGTCTCTGTGGGATGATATCTTAAACTATACTAGGATTTGACAGAGTACAAGCAGAAAATTCTAAGACACATTGGCCTCGTCACGTTCTTTCAGGCCTAAAAGCCACATTCATCCTTGTTTGTTGCCTGCAAGTGTTAGTCCTATTCATGGTATTATTAGAGAGTAATCGAGATCGTACCTTAGCGGTAGTACCACTTTAAGTGTTTTCACGTTCCAGTTATTCTATAGTTGCACACCGTTTCCTTCTTCGAGTTTGTATGAGCCTTTGCTGGTAATTACGACGACTCGATATGGTCCTTCGCAATTTGGTCCCAGCTTCCCCTCGTTCAGGTTTCGGGTGTGTAATGTTACTTTCCTCAACACCAAGTCCCTGATCTTGAAGTGTCGAAGGTTGGGTCTTCAGTTGTAGTATCTTTCTATCTATTGTTTCTAGGCGGCCAACTAGACTAGGGCGACCTTACGCCTTTTATCCAATAGTTCCATGCTCGTGATCATGGTCTCGCCATTCGACTCTTTGGTTGCATATTGGAACTTGAGGCTTGGTTCTCCCACTTCGACTAGTATTAAGGCTTTGACACCGTAAACCAATGAAAACGGGGTGGCCTCGGTACTAGACTTTGAGGTCGTATGGTATGCCCACATGACTTCGGGAAAGATTTCCTTCCATTTCCCTTTGGTGTCGGTCAACCTCTTTTTCAGGTTTTGGAGTACGGTCTTGTTCGTAGATTCTGTCTATCTATTTCCACTTGGGTGGTAAGATGCTGATAGTATTATCTTAATCTTATATTCCAAAGAACTTATTTACTTTGTCGCCGATGAATTATTTTCCATTGTCGCAAACAATTTTGGATGGTATGCTGAATCGACATATTATATGGTCCCAGATGAAGTCAATGAATCCTTTTTCCTATATTTTCTTGAATGCTTGAGCTTCGACCCATTTGGAAAAATAATCGGTCATTAATAGTATGAATTAAGCCTTACCGGGTTCCCACGACAAGGGATCGACGATGTCTATTTTCCATTTCATAAATGTCCATAGGGACAAGACCGAATGGAGTAGCTCTCCCGATCGGTGGATCATTGGTGCATATCTCTGGCAGTCGTCGCATTTTCGTACAAAGTCCTTCACATCCTTATCCATTTCGGTCTAGAAATAGTCAGCCCTGATTAATTTCCGAACCAAAGATTATGCCCCCGAATGGTTCCCACAAGTGCCTTTGTGAACTTCTCTCAAGGCATACTCGGTATCTCTCGGCCCCAAGCATATGGCTAGCGGCCCGTCGAATGTTCTTCTGAACAAAGTCCCTTCGGCCAAGCTAAATCTGGCAGCCTTCGTACGCAGAGCTCTTTATTCTTTGGGGTCCGAGGGCAATTTTCCAGTCTTCAATTAATCTATGTGCTTGTTCCTCAAATCCCAACTTAAACTTGTTGAGTTTACTTCGGTGTGGCCTTCTTCTATCACCGATCTGACGGGTCGTACTACTATCCCCAAGCTAAACTTGTAACGACCCGGCCGGTCGTTTTGAGCTCTAGCGCGTCGTTCAGCAGTCTGAGTCCATGAGTAGCTTCATTTCAGGTATTATGACTTGTACGCGAGGTTGGAATTGAGTTTCGGGAAATTCAGAGTTGATTTGGAAAGAGAATTCTCATTTCGGAAGCTCAAAGTTAAAGGAATCAACTAGGATTGGAATTTTGAGTAAACAACCTCGGAATCGGGGTCTGAAGGTTACAGCAGGTTCGTATGATGATTTCGGATTTGGGCGTATGCCCGAATTGGGTTTTGGATGACCCGGGAGCGTTTTGGCGTCCACTGTGGAAGTTAGCATTTTGGAAGAAATTTCATAAGTTTAGCTTGACCGGAAGAGGACTTTTTGATGTCGGGGTCAGAATTCAATTTCGAAAGTTGGAGTAGGTCTGTAATGTCAAATATGACTTGTGTGCAAAATCTGAGGTCAATCGGACGTGATTTAATAGGTTTAAGCATCGAAAGTGGAAGTTGGAAGTTCTAAAGTTCATAAAGCTTGGATTGGAGGTTGATTCATGATTTTAGCATTGTTTGATGTGATTTGAGGCCTCGAGCAAGTCCGTAATGTGTTTTGGGTTTGGTTGGTAGGTTTGGTTGATGTCCCGGGGGCCTCGGGTGGATTCCGGGTGATTAACGGATCAAAATTTGGAATTTAATATAGCTGAAGGGTCTGGTTGCTGGTATTATCGCTTCTGTGGTGGGTTAACCGCAGAAGTGGATTTTGTCAGGGGCTCGTGGACCGCAGATGTGGTCAAGGTTCCGCAGAAGCGGGACCGCATCTGTGGAAAGGAGAACACAGAAGCGAAAAAGGGCGGCCTAGTGGAAGCCGCAGAAGCGGCAGATGGTCCGCGAAAGCAAGACCGCGGAAGCGGAAATTCTTCCGCAGAAGCGAAAAATGCTAGAGGTAGAGAATTGTTTTAAAAATCGGATTTTGGCCATTTTCACTCATATTTTCTTGGCTTGGGTGATTATTGGAGGATTTCAAGAGAGGATCTTCATCATCAATGATAAGGAAAGTTATCCCCACCTATTTTGAGTTAAATACATCAACTATGTATGGATTTGAGCATTGAAATTAGTATAAATTTGATATTCTTGGATTTTGACCATGATTTTGGGTATGAAATTGAGAGTAAATTATATATTTGAGTTCGTGAGACTATGGGTAAACCTTATCTTCGAAAAATTTAGGATTCCGGGCATGTGGGAGAAATGGCGTTTTCGTCAACTTTTCGATTGGGGTTAGGAATTGTTATAAATTGGATTATAATGAGTACCTCGGCATATATTAATGGGTTTACATAATTATTGGCTAGTTTTGGAGCGTTATGCATCGATTCGAGTCTTCGGAAGGACATGGAATGCCGGTTATGGATCTTCGGAGCGAGGTGAGTTGTAAGAGGGAATTTTCCCCATAGGTAAGTTAATTGGTTATGTGCTCCTATTTGCGGGGGCTACGTATGCACGAGGTGACGAGAGTTTGTGCGTAGCTACTATTATGCTATTGTCCGGATAGTCTAGGACTCAAAAGCATGTTATACTTGGAACAGTTGAAATCTTACTGTGCACTTGTACTGCTTAAATCACATTGAATTAGTAAATAAAATTCAAAAAAAAAAAAAGATTTAAACTCCATTTTTATTAAACTATCAAAGAGAATTGGCCTTCCTTTGGATAATTGCTCCATGTTGACTTCTTGATTGACTGTCTGTCTATGTGTGTTTATTTTGGAATGGGCCGAATGTCTCGGTAGATTAAATAGATGCATCTATAGGTGCGTCGTCGACCCTCGGCAAGTGCACAGTTTATTTCAGTTGGATCGGACCGTCGCCTTGGCATAATTTGCGCATGCTTGTGTTGCTTACCTTGAAGCTTATTGAAGTTGATATTGCCTTTTTATGGCCGCTATAAACTAATGAAGATAATAAAAAGTAAATCTTGGAATTTTCTTATTATTTGAGAAGGTGTTACCTGATTCCCTGCTTTGTGAGTTATAATTGCTAGGTAAATCCATGTTTTCCTCATATTTTCGTTGTATATCCTTATTGGACCATTAATAAGTATCGAAGTTGACCATCTCGTCTCTATTTCTTTGAGATTAGGCAGGATACTCATTGGCTACACGTGTTTTCGTACTCATACTACACTTCAGTACATTTTTATTGCACATGCACATGCATTTCTAGTGGTCTACTGGGCGTAGCAACACAGATGATACTGGGACTAGGTGAGTTGCATTATTCGAGACGGCCCGCAGCTAGTATAGTCCCTTCCAGTGTATTGTATTTACTTTTTTTCCACTGTATTCCGGACGGATGTTGTACTTTATTCGTTTTCTTTTTATTTATTCTTAGAAATTACTCATTTACTTGTGACACCAGGTTCTGGGATGTATTTGGATTTACTCAGAAATTTTAAAAGTTGTTTAAATAATTCATTATTTATTCTAAGGAATATACGGAGTATTTTTAATTGTATAAAAGAAGTGTTTTCAAAATTATTAGAACAAGAATTTAATTAAGTATTTTAGTTGGCTTGCCTGACAGCGGTGTCCGGCGCCACCACGACCCTTAGTGTGTTTTGGGTTGTGATAACATGGTATCAGAGCACTAGGTTCCCTTAGGTCTCACGAGTCACGAGCAAGTCTAGTAGAGTCCCGCGGATCGGTACAGAGACGTCTGTACTTATCTTCGGGAGGCTATAGGGCTGTTAGGAGTACTTCCCTTCTTGATTCCTTATCGTGCGATTTGATTCCCGTGAGGCTTACGCCTTTGTTTCTTTCCTACTCAATCTTATGTGACGTGAAGATCTTGTTATAAATCGAGAATTGAAAATTTGTAATGGCATTACGAATGTGGTGCGAGTGTTTCTCCCTGTGGGATTATTGAGCTATTATCGTCGCCTTGTGGAAGGATATTCTATTGTTTCGGCTCAGTAGCGGTACTGCTGAGATCTCTAAGGTTAGGCACATGTTTCCATCATGCTTATTAGTGATTATTCCGCAGTGTTGTTGTGATGGTAGGATATTTGCCTACGTGTCAGGGCAGTAAATGACTTGAAGGGGGGTTTACTCAGTGCATGATCTAGAGATTCGGTATTTTATTCCCGACTGGGGAAAGGCAATCAGGCTGAGAATGTCCAGGTTTGAGATGATGGGATGATGAGACTTGGTGTTTTCAAGTATGGTGGAGTTTCCATCGGCGGCGTGGTATCGTCGTCCTTGATTGAATAGGTTATGTTGCTAGTGTTCTAGTTTTCTTCAATTCGTCTTTGGAGCGGGATATTGCGAGTCAGTAATGAAGATGTTGCAGCCAGAGATCGCGGGGTGTAGTGGTTCAGGATGGAGTCGGTGTTCCTAATGTCGATAACTCGAGAAAGATGATCTTCTGAAAGGTTTAAAGTTGGTAGCGATTTGGGGTTCAAGTGCTACGAAGATAGATTTTATTTAAGGCAACAATTGAGCAGCAAAGTATGATGAAGGATGTGTGGGAAGTGTCAGGAAGTGTTTAAAACTTCTAGAAGGCCAGGTATATGAAGTGCAAGTTGATTGGTTGATTAAAGAATCGAGTTTGCCCAAAGTAGGAGAGTGGCGGAGTTGCATATGGGCTTGGTAGTAGGATGACTACGCGCCTAAGGAGAGTTTGGAGTGATCTGGGATTTTAGTGACTGGCAATTGAAGTCTGCGGGTTTAATTTGAAGTATGGGCTATGATGCTGCTGGAGATTTGTTATGACGAAAATGAGCTGCTTGAAATGAAGAAGGATGCAGCATAACTTTGAATTGGAAGGGTGTTGCCGCACATTTAATTGATGTTCGTGATGGGTGAATAGACTGGTGCAGCTGGAGAGTGAGCTCGGACCTAAGATGGGTTATTGAAGTCATAGTGATTGCACCCCATGCAGCAGCGTTTGAAGATGTCGGGAAGTGATTTCTACAGGTGGGTCATCCCCTGTGAGTAGGTTAGCGGTCGCGTGGTTGGCGAAGCTTTTGCAAGGAATTCTATTGGTGGTGCAGCGAAGAGGTCGGATGTGCGAATGTGGTTGATGATTCAGAGTGTAAAGAGCGGGTCTAACAGAAAGATTCCGAGAATTTTGACGGATTGATTGCGCAAGGTTATGTCAATAAGAGATAAAGAATTCGGTTGAATTCCAGAGTTGTGTAATAGTGGCTTCAAGCTAAGTGGGAGAGTCCCACCGCTTATGATTGGGTTGCATGGTTAACTACTTGTGAGGTTTCTGGTTATTAGCATATTGATGGGTTATCTAAACTGCGGAAAATGACCATAAGTGGTAAATTAAGTAGATGAATTGTTAAATGCATGCTATGGTTGGCCTTATTGGCTCATGATCGGACTTGAGGAAGGATTCAGGATTTACGCCTCGTATAGATGCAAGTTTCAAAGGAAGTGATTCCACTAGGTGCTTCGTCAAGGGGGTATTCTCGTGCTAGAAGATTCATGTAGTTGATTATATTCGGGGCCAAGTCAGAGCGGGTGGCTCTCAGCAATGGTCCTAATGGATTCAAAAGGGGTAAAGCGTGCTGCCTAATGATTTCGAGCCTATAGGTACGGCTAAGAATCAAGCTTGGAAATCAGCTGATGAGGAGAGGCATAGAATGTTCTATGATGTTTTGACTTGTAGCGTAGCATTTGGAAAGCGGGAAATGGTTTATGGGATTTGAGACAGCATGGTCTCGCGATTCAAGGTCACTCGGGGTGAGTGCGGTAGGAGTATGTTATGTGTTGAATGGAGTTAGTATTATTTCTAAAACAATCAAGTACAAATTGGAAGGAAGTAGATTTGTTAGCCATGGTTGACTTGGCATATTGGTGGTAGTGATCAGTTCATTCAGCGTGATCAAGTTATGCTTGTGGTTTATGGTGGTACGCGTGAGGCTTGTCGACCGCCGTAATTGATGTTATTCAGAAGCATTCTTCTGTTATGGCTTGTTATGTGGAAGTGGATTCCGGAAGGTCTATGGTGGCTTAGACCACTACTTAGAGATTTTCATATTCCGCAGTTATGAGGATTCACAGTGTGATACTATGGTCCTCCTGAAGTGAGTTAAGTGAAAAGTTGTATATGATGAAGTGTTAACCTATTAGTGATTCCGGAGTTATGATGAAAATCATGTTCTATCGTATATTGGGATGTTGGGTGCAGTGAGTGGTGCGGAAATTCGAAGTGAGGATTAAGGTTATAGTTTGGTGCTGGTAAGGATGTCACGAGCTCGGATGAGCAAGAAAAGGGTTGGATGTTTAAAGTAAATTTGTATTGTCTTCAGCGTCACTTGAGATCGATGTTTTGTGAAAGAGGCTTTGCATCTTGGTTAAGGATTCTTGATCGCTTTTCAGCATTAGTGCGGCCGGTGGTTTAGATGTGCGAACCTGTTATTTATTTTGGAAGGTTGTGGGAGCGTGTCCCACAGGAAGATTGTGTAAGTGTGACATGTAGTCACTTGATTGATTAAAGATTTAAACCAAGTATGAGGATTGTGGTAATATCATTAATTTAAGAATTTATGCCTGGAGGGCACTCTGTTTATTGGGTTATGGATTGAGGAGGTTTGCTCTGATTATGATAGTTGTTCTTATGTGCAATGAGAAAAGGGGAGTTACTATGGACCTTTGAAAGGTTATTAGCCTAGTTGCTGCAATTAGAAATCGGCTTGAGATAAGTGGATTGATTTAAATGTGAACAGGGGCTTTATATCAGGCCAGTTGTATTCGTTTCAGCGAGCATTCCTTATGGAAGAGCAGTCGGGGTGTTATTTTGTCGTCAGCTATTTCAGGTAATGATGTATTACGCCGTATGAGTTGTGAGATGGCTTGGTAAATTTCTTATGTGTTGAGGTTCCGCGTGGCGATGATGTTATATAAGCAGGATGGCTCTTGAGATTCAGATCTTGTATCGCACTTCAGTTGTGCTTGAGTTTTGTAGCCTATAGTGCTATGTGTTTCCTCAGGGATGGTATTATGCACCTTAGCGTGTTTATGATCGATATTCGGTATTTTGTTGTAATGAGCAATCTAACTCGATGTGCATCTCCTTTGGTGAGTGCTATGTTATTTGGATCGGGTTGCGCGCTGCAATAGTGTGATTTGAGTATAATTTTCTATATGCTATTTTTGTATGTCTCGCTTCCTATCTTCTAAGGAAAGTCCGTATTAGTGCAGGAGTTAGGTAATTCCTTCCAGAGTTCGATTTCCTTTTGTATCGCGTTCGAATTGGTGGCCTGTTGGCACATTGTGGCATCATATGAGACTTTTGATTATGTATGGGGTAGCTTATTGCCTGAGCAGTTGTGTTGATACCCAATTTTTTCCTAGGTATTTTTGTACCCAAAACACTTCCAAAATAACATGTACGTACATATATAAGCACACCCAAGAGTTTTGGTACCTTTCCAAAATTTTAACGATTTTTAAACCAATTTGTGAGCACGTGATTTTTGTCCTAAGCAAATTATTCCCAAAATTCCAAATAAAATGATTTCTTTATTATTTTATAATTTTGTTTTTTTTTGTGAATTTTGTGTTAATTGCTGCATTTTTATTTGTGCATGATAATTCATAAGAAAATACAAAAATATGCATTTGCATTTAGGGATTTAATTTCACATTTAGTATTAATTAGTATTAATTTATTTTAAAATAAAATAGGAAGAAAATAACAAAATAGTTTACTTTTTGCATTTTAATTATTTTAATTGTGAATTCGTCACGAAATAATTTTTAATCAATTTTAGGAATTAATTAGCTTAGCTTAGAAATATATTAGGACTTTATTTTAATTTTTTGCAAAATTAGAAAAAAAATAATATAAAAAATATAAAATGCAAAATAAATAAAAGAATTGAAAAGAAAACAAATTAAAAGAGGTGGTCTTAATAAAGAGACCAAAAAATGGGCTGATATTCCAGCCCAATCGGACCAAAACACGCCCCAGCCCAATTAAAAGTTACCCGGTCCAGCACCTTATATACAAAACGACGTCGTTTTGACGTCGTTTAATTTCAGCCATTCATCCATAAGCATCTAACGGTCCCTACTGATTCCCCTTTAAACAAAACGACGACGTTTTATCGCCAATCAATCCTGGCCATCAATTTGTCTTAATCCAACAGCCACAATTAATTGTTACATTTAGATATAATTGTCCAAACATTTGTCTCAAACCCCAGACATAAC